>JASDQU010303704.1:0-15181 GCA_032191745.1 Picea mariana | reverse complement strand
TACTTTCGAGACAAGCTTGGTGTTGCTGAGAATACCTCTCTTGCTAAGAGGGACTGTTGAAATTAGTGCAATTGCAAGAGATTTTCTCCGGGAGGATGGCATAAGACCCTAGCTGAGAACTAGGGCCCCCAGTACACTCCTGGGGTTTCTTGGTATGAGACCAAGCAATGAGAGCCATGGCAAAAGACCCTAGTGAGGGCCCCCAGTATATGACTGGGGTTCTTGGTCTAGAACCAAGCCGTAAGTCCCTAGATGTGTTCTAGGGCCCCTGGATGTGTTCCAGCGAATCCTTGCTCGGTGCTTGGATTGATCCTTGGATGTGTTCCTTCGTGGTTGATATAAGTCCCTAGATGTGTTCTAGGGCCCTTGGATGTGTTCCAGGGAACCCTTGCTTAATGCATGGGTTGATCCTTGGTCTTGTACCTTAGTGGATAAGACCCTAGATGTGTTCTAGGGCCCCTAGATGTGTTCTGGGGCAACCTCGTCTTGGACCAGGTAGATCTTGGTGAAATACCAAGATGTGTTGATGTGTGATCCTCTTCCTCTCTCCCGTGATGGTCCATGAGACCTAGGAGTGCCTATGAAGATGGACATGACCACATTGTTGATGTACCCTCTTATGCAGTGATGATAAAGTTTATAAGTCATTATGAGACTCATGTGGACATGTTTTTGCCATTGTGGACCCCCCTTGACTTTGTCTTAAAAAGTTTCCCCTTGTTGTCTTGTTTTCCATCTTGTTTTATGTGGTTGGGGTTTTTATAATTTACTTTAATTTATTTGACATTTAATTAATATTTATATTAATTAAATTGTCAATATTTAATTATTTTTATATTAGCCCTAACCCCTCTCCCTAGCTATAAAAAGAACCCTACCCTCTAGCATTTTTACACTCTCACACTCACTCCTCACTCTCCTATTGTTGTGGCTACCTCAGTTACTCTCTTTGTGTTGGTGAGACCTCTCCTTTGATTTATCAGTTTCAGATCTAAGGTATTTTGCTTGGTTTTGTTGTTGGTTGGGAGCTTCATCTTGTTGTCTGCTGGTGTATGAGGTGCATGTGGTGCTTCCCTTGGCTGTCGGACTTGTCTACTAGAGCCACAGACCTGAGTACAGGTGTCGCGGCCCCTTTTCTGGGCTGCCAGATTTGTGTATGAGAGTCGCGACCTCTCCTCTTGGTTGCCGCTAGTTGAGTTGGGGCTCCTATGGGTGTTCTATATTTGTTGTCCTCTTTGTGGGAGGTTCATCCCTGTGTAGTCTTGCAGGGAGTTTTCTTAGGAGATCAACGAATTTATTTAAGATACCATTCTTATATTTAATGGCTAAATGAAATTCTTGAATGTAGGAAGCCCATTTTAAATGTCTTTGTTCTTGACTTTTAGACTAAGAATTCAAAATTTGAAGGGGCGTATAATCAATGTGTAAGATAGTTTCCTTGTCAAGGATGTAGTGTTTCCATTTCTTGAGTACATGGACTACGCATAAAATACCTTGTTAGTAAGTGTTGTAGTTGAGCTTGTCTCAAGACAAGGTCTTTGAATGATATGCCATTGGATGGCCTCCCTGCATAAGAACAATTTCTATGGCATATTGTGAAGCATTTTCCTTGATATCAAAAGGCTATTGCAAGTTGGGAAGATCAAGCACTAGCATAGAGCAACGAGCATATTTCAACTTTTGAAATGATCATTCTGTTTCAAAAGTCTTCAGATTACTTGCCCAATTCAGTGGGTGAGCATTGTGGGATAAATGGAAGATCGATTTCCTATAGAAGTTCATGCATCCCAAGAAACTCTTAAGATCAATAATGGTGATAGGAGTGAGCCTGTTCTTCCAAACCAAAACTTTCATAGGATCTATGTGAACTCATATTGTATCAATCACAAAGCCCATATATTAGACAAAGGTTTGTCTAAAGAAGGAATTATTCATTTTGGCCTCCAAATTATGTTGGTAGAGGAGGTCCAATATAGCGTGGACATGCTTCAAATGATTTGACCAAGACTTACTAAAAATAAAAATATTATCTAAGTAAACCATTATGAACATACCAAGATGTGGCCAAAAGATGATCCTCATGAAAGTGGTAAGCACATTATTAAGGGCGAAAGGCATGTCTAACTACTCAAAGAGACCAAAATTGTGTTGAAATCTTCCTTCCAGAGGTCATTGTGTTCCATACACACTTGGTGATAGGATGCAACAAGGTCCAACTTAGTGAAATACTTGCTTGCCTTGAGTTGATGAAAAGGGTCATCAATTTGGGGCAATGAGTAGTGGTTCTTAGTAGTGACCATGTTAAGGGCCCTTTAATTTGTGCAAAGATGCCACTCCTATTGCCCCTTCTTGGTAACCAAGAAGGTTGGAGATCCACAAGGGGATGTGCTAGGCCCGATCTTTCCATCCTCCTTATATTATATATTTGTTCAAACTGATCTGCTCATTTTGGTGTTGTATGTAGATGACTTGTTTCTGGCAGGTGCAGAGAAGCTCATTATAGAGTGCAAAGTAGACATGGTAGTTGAGTTTGAGATGAAGGACATCGGCATGATGCATTACTTCTTGGGATTGGAGGTTTGGTAGAGACTAGGGGAGATTTTCCTTGGGCAAGGTAAGTATGTAGTTTAGATCCTAGAGAGGTTTCGGATGGAGGACTGCAAACCTATCGCCACATCCATGATCACTAAGTTGAAGAAGGTGACAACTTCAGATTCAGAGTTGGTGGATCCCACATTGTACAGGCAGTTGATAGGATCTTTGATGTATTTGGTCAACACTAGGACAAATATATGTTTTGCAATGAACACATTGAGTCAGTTCATGGTGGAGCCAAGGCAGGAGGATTGGGTAGCAACAAAACATGTGTTTAGTTATTTGAGGGGCACAGTGGAGTATGGCCTGAGATATTTTGGAGATGGTGAAGTGAAGTTGCAGGGGTATACAGACTCAGATTGTGTAGGTAGTGAAATAGACAGGTAGAGCACCTCAAGGTGTTGATTTAGCTTGGGATCAACGATGATATCCTGGTTTAACAGGAAGTAGACTTCCGTGGCACTTAGCTCAACAGAGGTAGAAGACATGGCAACCAGTACGACTAGTTGTGAGGCCATCTGGCTTCGCAAGTTACTTGCAAGATTGTTTGATCAAGAGTTTGATCCCACATTCATTTCCTATGATAAGCAGAGTTGTATCAAACTCTCTGAGAACCCAGTATTTGATGACAAGTCCAAGCATATAGAGATCAAATATCACTTCATACGAGACAGGGTTCAAAAGGGAGTAGAGAAGCTCCAGTATATTCCCATGGATCAGCAGGTGGTTGATATTCTAACCAAGCCCTTGGAAAAAGAGAAGTTTGAGACATTTAGAGACAAACTTGGATTGGTGCAGAATCTCTTCCTCACCAAGGAGTGTTGAGAATTATAGCTCAGACAAGAACTTCCACACAGGTTCCATGTGAACGTGTGAGAAGTAGTTGGAAAAGTAAATTCTATCTTGTAACTCACTTTAGTTAAAAAGTGAAAGTCTTATTTTTAGCAATTCAGTCTAAAAAAGGTATTTCATGCATGCATGACTTAGACTCGGATTAATCTCAGAATTAGATTAGGGTTTTGGTCTCAGCTAAAACTATAAAGACGGGTCAAGATAGAGAGTTCAAACACACTTGAACACTTGAGTAGTTAAGTAGGTTGACTGGCAGAGCGGGAGAGAGAATAGGCAACTAGTTTCTGACAACACAGTCACGTAGAGTGTACAGAAGAATTTGGTATAGTCGTACAAAAGTTAGTATGGTCATATGGACAATACCGTACAAATCTGTACAATCGTACGGACATGACCTTATAGGCACCCATATAGTCCGTACAGACAAGACGTACATTTGTACAGTAGACCGTACTCTCCCAACAAGTTGTTCTGCTCAGTTCGGGGTGTGTTTTGGTATCCGTGCAATGTTGTTTTTTGAGCAACTAGTTTGAAGGAGTAATTACATGTGTTGTGTGAAATTGATTTTTCACTTCCACTATTTAATTTCCAACTATTGTGTGATTAATGTTATGGTCTAAAATATTTTCACATTAATTACTANAGGGTTTTGGTCTCAGCTAAAACTATAAAGACGGGTCAAGATAGAGAGTTCAAACACACTTGAACACTTGAGTAGTTAAGCAGGTTGACTGGCAGAGCGGGAGAGAGAATAGGCAACTAGTTTCTGACAACACAGTCACGTAGAGTGTACAGAAGAATTTGGTATAGTCGTACAAAAGTTAGTATGGTCATATGGACAATACCGTACAAATATGTACAATCGTACGGACATGACCTTATAGGCACCCATATAGTCCGTACAGACAAGACGTACATTTGTACAGTAGACCGTACTCTCCCAACAAGTTGTTCTGCTCAGTTCGGGGTGTGTTTTGGTATCCGTGCAGTGTTGTTTTTTGAGCAACTAGTTTGAAGGAGTAATTACATGTGTTGTGTGAAATTGATTTTTCACTTCCACTATTTAATTTCCAACTATTGTGTGATTAATGTTATGGTCTAAAATATTTTCACATTAATTACTACACAAAATTGTTGTATCCATCCCTTCTATTTAAAATGTCTTGCTTATTGGAGCTTATTTTGAGTTTGCAAATATTGCAAAGGTTGATGATTGGTTTGGATAATGGTCTCCTTACCCAATAAATAATTCTTCCACTTTTTTACAACTTGTACCAAAGCATAGAGTTCCTTGTCTATGTAGGGTAGTTTAGTACTGTTATCCCCCACTTTTAGGGATAACTAGGAGATCATGTCTCGAGACCCATGGGTCCTAGACATGGAGTACCGAGAGCCGGATCGACTTTAGCATGGCCCTGGAGGGCCCACCTTTTCTTCATTTCAGCGCCTCTATCTCGTTAGCAACAATAGCATCCATCACCATCGGATTGGTCTTGTGTCAGAGATGGCTCTTGCTCCATGAGGTAATGAGTCTGGGTATCATGGTATGTGTCACTTTGATCATCAAAACCTTTGAATATGTGCATTTGTTTCCTTTTATTTCTAACAAATGCTTAGATATTACGCTTGCCCACTTGACCATGTCTGGGGGGATTGACAGGATGCCCTAGTAAGCATGTGCCCGTAGGTTTTGGTTTGCCACTAGGGAGGGCTTCTGAAAATCCATCATCCGCTCCCATCATGACACCACTTTTTCATCTTGCTTCCCGCCCATCTATCCCTTGCACTTGTCCGGGCAATGGGTTGACCTATTTACAAGATTGCACCTTACCTCGTGGGAAGAAGGGGCTAAAGGCCCAGAAGGTAAAAGCAAGATTGAAAAAGATAAAAGCCTAAGAATAAAACCTCGAGACACTTCGCCCAAGGATCCCTAAGAAAGCAATAAAAGGCTTCTCAGCAAGAAACAAGAGGAACCTGTAAAAATAAAACAAGACCTAGCCAGAGGATAGGGGGTCTCATCATGAGTCAGCCTATTAGGTCCATGGGTACCTAGCAGTATGACATTACCACCATCTGGTTACCATGCCAGGGTAGTGACTCTTGGTTGCATGACCAAGGGAAAGGGGGTCTCATCACGAGCCAGCCTTCTCNGGCTAAAGGCCCAGAAGGTAAAAGCAAGCTTGAAAAAGATAAAAGCCTAAGAATAAAACCTCGAGATGATTCGCCCAAGGATCCCTAAGAAAGCCATAAAAGGCTTCTCGGCAAGAAACAAGAGGAACCCGTAAAAATAAAACAAGACCTAGCCAGAGGATAGGGGGTCTCATCATGAGCCAGCCTATTAGGTCCATGGGTACCTAGCAGTATGACATTACCACCATCTGGTTACCATGCCAGGGTAGTGACTCTTGGTTGCATGACCAAGGGAAAGGGGGTCTCATCACGAGCCAGCCTTCTCATTTCTGCAAAAGTACTTGTGGGTAACGCTGTCACCACTGGTCGCCACGCCAGGGCAGTGTCCCCTGATTAGCCTCTTGAAGAAAAAGCAATAAAGAATAAAAGAATAAAGGCATGGGCTTGGAAAGATTTGCATCCAGGACAAGTGCAGCTCGCCTTCTACAAAGGCACCCACAGGTAAAACCCTGCATCCTCTGCTCCCACTGCACCCACTTGCCAGGACATCCCTTGACCACCTCACCCACTTACATGGCTCCGATGAGTTCTCTTCCGGAAACTTTCCTTTTCCAGTGGACACTAGCCCAATAGGACACCCTGCCATTTTCTCCAAACTTATATTGCAGGCTCGTGTAATGTCTTTGAGCTTTTAACTGATGTATTAGGGATTTTATGCACATGTTTAATAATATTGATGATGAGATGTGATTGACATTGCTATGATCCCTGTGACTTATGAGCCCACGGAGGGCGTAGTTGTTGATGTGCAGGATCATGCCCGGCAGATAGGTACCATTTTGGACCGGTACACATGGGGAGATGATAAGTTCAGACCTCCATGGGGCTGAAGAGTCCATCAAATGGATGTTGAGACCCCATCAGGGGGTGGAGACAAGACAGAGATGGATCAGGGGCTTTGCACCGGAGAAGAGGAGCACGTTCCACCAGAGGCACCCTGGCAGAGCTTGACCTGGCGGGGTTGCGCCCTCTCCACTGGAGCGTTGGCCTTGGAAGGCCTAGGACGTCATCCAGCCTTGTGGACGTCTTGGGAGGCAGATTTGGCAGTGTTGGCACGTGTGGTAGGTTGGAGAAGCCCAAGGAGGGTTAACATTTTGCTCCAGGATGTTGCACAAGCCCTAGAAGGGGATAACATCTCCCTAAAAGGGGCATGGCGTCTCTCTTTAACTTGATTAGGTTTTAATTTTGAACATTTAATGTAAAACAATATGATTTTTAGTATTTTGGCCTTGTCGACCTTTTCATGACCTAAAATGTAAAATTAGGTCATGGTACAGTATATATTGAGGGTTTTCTCTCTCATTTTATCATCATCTTTCACTCACTCATTAGTTAGGTCTGAAATTAGCGCTACACTTGGGTTCTTTGGCTGAAATTGTGAGGCGCACTTGTTGGAGGAAGGCATTTTGGATCTCTTTTGGCATTTTTGGCATATTTCTTGATGGAAGGTGTTACAACTAGGGTTTACTATAATGTTTCTTGGTGAAATGTAAGTGAATTTCTGCAAAACTTCTTAATTGAATAGTTGTATTGTTATTTCTTGCATTTATTGTTATAAATTTGTTGAATAAACCCTAGGTGACAAGCACACATTGTAGGTCCTTGTCTCATGTCCCCGTCAAGACTTTTCAGCCATTATTTGAAGAGAGAAAGAGCCTAGCCTTAGCTACACTCTTTCCCCATCTGCTCTTGCTAGTCGTTTTACTTTTCTGAGCTAAGAAGAAGGAGACGCATTAAGGCCTAGTTCAGCTACACCTTGATGAGCCATTTTTCTAGGGTTTGCTGGTAAGGCCTTGCCATAGCAACACGTTGCCTTGTAAACCCTCTTGTCTTAGTCTTAAGCCATTTTTCAAAGCTAGTCGTTTTTTCCATTGACCTAAGGAAGGAGGAGAGAGCACTGAGGCCTAGTTCCCCTACACCAAAGTGAGCCTCTCTCCCCTAGGGTTTTTGGCCTTGAGGCCTTGTTGTAGCAACACCTCAAGGCTTAATCCTCTAGTCCTTAGCCTTATTATCTTCCTTGATCCTTCAACTCTTGCGTCCTCCCTTTATCTCCGTTAACCCTAGGAAACGCATTGATCTAAGACCTAGCCTGCGAGTATTATGATCAAAACCACTCTCAATACTTTGAATGAAACCCTAACTATTCTAACCCTAGCCTAGGACTAACCCTACTAACTAAGTGTTGCCGTCATCTTTTGTTATAAACATCACTTGTGCAGCTAACGTTTTTCTTATGAGCAATTGAACGGATGTCTAAGGGGATTACTTGAATGAAGTGTTGATTATCACATTGAATGCCACGTTTTCTCAGCATTTATTGAAGAAGTGACGTTTATTATCAATTGCTATTTCATAAACATTGACTTCGTCAATATTTATTATTCAATTGCTTATATATATCAGATAGTCATTATTACATGAAGTACTAACCAAGTGAGCAAGCTTGCATATATCAGTTTCTTGTTGCTTTGTCTCAGGCAAGTGTATCTCTCTTTTTGTTTATACTTTATTATTGGTTGTTAGCCGGATTATCTGCTCAATGGTGACTTGTGAGGGGGAAAACTTATCTTTATCTTACAATCCTTTGCCTTCTCAAAACCCCAAGTCACCGGGGACGTCTCCCCTGGGCCTTACCTCCCTAAACAAAAAGAACCATCCCATTGAGGTGACATTGGGTGGGATTGGTTCCAGTTACGCCAGTTTGACTACTCTTCATCCATTTACTATCCTAACTACAAACTGCGCGACAACAAGTACTACATGGAATAGATCCAAATGATAGCATACCAACCTCCCCCCTTGCATTAACTCTACACCCATAGCATACCCACTAGAATTGGTTTCCATTTCAAATTACTTTTGCAAGGTAGGTACTGCAAGGAATGGGGCTTGACTAATCTTTTTCTTCAATTCTTCAAATGGTTCTTGTTGCAGCTTTTATACACACCTAGGTGATGTGGAAGAAATCTTCAATCCACTGGGTGTGTCCTTGGGGGCAAGTCTCGAGTCAAGGTGTCGTCACCTAATCCTCGACTCCTCCGTCTAGGCCAACTCCTAGCGAAGCCAAGGGGGGTAGTCCCTAACAAATATACTAAGGCTTGAAACTAATCTACGTACAAGAAAATGAATCTAGGAGTTTATTGCAATAAAGACAACTATAACAGGAGTAAATCTACACTAGCAGCATATATCATTCATACATTCATGAARTAAAAAGACTTATGGAAGAGATATTTAATTAGTGAAATACGTGCACAAGAAATAGTCAAAGGATACAGGTGCTTGCAAGTAAAATAAYTGTTGACCACCTATTCAACTAGGGGGTCAACTCCATGTACCATGAAGATATGCATCATCAGATGCTACTAAGTCAGAGATTTCCTAATTCTATAAGGCATTTTTGGCCCTCAGCATGTATTTTTGTAAATGGAATTTYCGCTCCTCTGCGTGGGATAATAATGTAATGGGCTTGCATGGATCATAGTTAGGTCAGTTACCTTAGGATTTCATCATTAGAGGAATCCCTTTCACCGAGTGTTTTTTTTCCTCAGGCTATTAATTTGGCCTAACCAGCCTTATTAATTTCCCTTGAGTTTTTCACTCCCACAAATAATTCCTCCAAAGTGGTGAAATGCGTTCGAATGGTTTCGTCCTCTAGTAGCTAGTGTTTAGGAACAATGTAAATGACCATGTAAGACATCTCAAAAAGTTTCGCGGAATTCCGTCGAGTCTAGATAGGTTTTTTTTAATTAATTAAAATTTCCTAAGGTTGGGTAATTTTAATTAATTAATTTTAATTATTTTTTATAAAAGATGTAAAAACTAGGTCCTTGGACTTTTGCTCGAGGTATTTGTGCTCAAAAGAAATGGAATGAGACCCCCTACACCCTTGGACCAAGTTTCATCTTAGTTGGACAACTTTTGCTAGGTGTTTGTCCATAGGGAGTCCAAGTTAGTCAAAACAACAATTTTAATTGCTAAGCTTGACATAGTAAAAATGTCAATTTTTGTAATTATGAGCAAATTGAGTAAAGTAAAGGTGCGAAATGATTAGTAAACCCTTTCCTAGCCTACCCAAACCCCTTTCTAACATTCATTCACCCCCTAGACACTTTACCAACTTGAACCCATACGCCCCCCTAGGGGATTTGCGCCCCCCTCTCATGAGAAAACCTTGTAACTTGATTTGGCTTGAATTGTGGGCCCCTCTCTCAAGTGGTGCACCCTTCCTAGCCTCCCACATCACCTTTTAACCATGGCCCACCCCCTCCAACTCATCTCCACCTCATCAATCCATTCCCAAACCCTAGAGTTGCGCCCCCCTCCTTGGGATTCTCTCTTGTGCTTGGTGTTTGATACTTGGATCTCATCCAAGAGGGGTCACTTCGCCTCTCCAAGTATAAATGAAGACCCTCTCACCCTCATTTCAACACCATCTCTTGAGCTATTGTTATGCTACCAAATTATCTCCCCAACTTCTCATCTTTCCACCTTGCTTTCACTGTTTGTGCTCTCACTCTTTGAGAGGAATTTGTAGCAATTAGTTACTGCAAGTTCCTACTTGGTTAATAAGAAAGACTTTGGAGGATTTTGAAGTAATAAAGATTAGTCTTGGTACTTCCATTTATTTGAGGTGATATTGTTCCTTTGAGCATTTTCTTTGAGATATTGACTATATTTCCTAAGTAAATTAGTTTGTTTGGGTAGGTTTTTCAATAGTGTAGTTGCTAATCTAAGTGAGTTAAATAGTTGATGATATAAATTAGTTTATGTTACTTGTCTATTTCACTCACATTTGCTCCTATCTCATGGTTTGCTTCAATAGTTGCAGGTTATCTCAAGGGCTTGTAACGCTAGTTTTGAGCTAGAAGCTAGCTTTCATAGCCTTCTTGAACCTCTTAGTTTTTCTCCTTCTATTTTTTGCTGTTTCACATTCAGATTTTGGTATTGCTAACACTCTAGAATAGGTCATTTCATCATCTATACTTGCTGAATTTTTTATGCAGAAAATCTCTGTGTGAAAACAAATTTTTTTTAACATTGTTGTGTGTTTGCAGCATTTCCAGCAAGCAAAAGCATGTTGTTTTTTGCAGGTTCTTGCCAGATCAAGGGGAAGTGCTGCCCAAATTCAGCCATAAAACACACAAAGAACCCCCCTCCTGGTTGGGTAACAACACCCAACCTTTCTCTCTTATTTCTAGCATTGTAGCAAGCCCAAAGGGGGTCCCCAAGTGGCTTGCATTCTTGTATTTAATTTTCTGTTCTTGTAAATTGTATTAGTGCTTACATTTTGGTGTGAGTTTGGCTAAGCCAATCCCCAAAATCGTAAGGCTAGGACCATTATTTAAATTTCTGCAATTTTTATTTTGTTTGCCCCACTTGTCATTAGGACAAGGTTGTGTGGCTAGGTTGTTTTAGTTTTCTATTTCATTATTTCATTTCCAACCCTCTTTGGCACAAAATAGGAAGGCTTGCCTCCACCTTGTGCCATTGTGAGTGGTTTTGTCTAGTTTAGTTTCTTTATTGCAAAGCATTTACATTCTTGTGTTGCCTACACCTTGGAGTGAAGTTGGCCTAGCCAACCCCCAAAATCGTATGGCTAGCTTAGTGATTTACTTCTAAATGTGCTTATGCTTAAATGGTTTAAAATTATCTAGAAATAGGAACACAACACTAATGCTAGTTTAAACCATGGAAGCATAGGAATCTCTTTATGTTTCATCCGTCTTTTACTTGCTAGATCACTCTTAAATTTTCAAGCATTTATCTCTTATCTTGCAAGTAATCATGGGCATGAGAATGGTTTAAGGCAATTTATTTTACATTCTTGCAATTGTTTAAGTTCTTTACTTTCCTTTCAAGCTTTATCTCATGGTTTAAGAACTTCACATTGGCAACTTGTAAATTTCGGTTTTGGCACAAATACCCACTTTTTGGCAAGCAATATCTTGCCCTAACACACTTTTTAACTTAATTTAACTTACTCCATGGGCATAAAATCAATTAGACTTAATAGGGCACCTTTACTGACCCAACATTGCCATTTAAATGAGGACTAAAGGAAACAATGAGAGGTGATAGGCCGGGGACGGTCTTGTGGCGTTTAGCGTCCTTTCCGGGAGTACTTTTTTCCCTTGGGTTGACCTGGGGAGCTAGGGTAGGCCTTGTTGCCATACTTCTTGAGCACCCAGCAACTACTTGGTACAAGCGAGGGGAGTATTGGGGTTGACACTTAGTTAGGAACCATTCTTCACTTAATAACTTTTAACAAATTCTTAATCCACTTTAACCTTGGGACATTTTCATTGGTATATCATTTGTGGTTGGCACTTAATTAATCTTGCTAGCAACTTTCATTTCATATTTACCTTTATGCAAGCTTATCTTATGTGTTGTGGATTGATATCTAAGTAGTCATAGTTGTGCCTTTGGAAGCTTCCCTTTAAGCATTTATTTTTTTCTGTTAAGTGTTGTGTTCATATCTTTGGTTTGGTCCCTCAAGAAGTTGCGCATCCTTTGGAGGCACTTCCTTGATTGGACTTTGTGTAATTTTGTTTGCCATTGAAAACAGTCACAACAGAGTTGTGCATCCCTTTGGGAGACACTCTAGTGTTGAGCATGCTAGGCTTGATGTGTTGATGAATGTTTCCCTTTGAGCATCTTTAATTTCCTACACAAACAAGCAATTCAGTTAGTATTTGTATCTTTGTATCTATTGTATCTTATGTTTAGTATAACTTTAGTGTAGCTCTTTAGATATTCTTGTTGTAATCTTATTGTGAGTTTGTATCTAACCTTGTTGTGATATAGTTGTAATCTTTGTAATCTTTTGTAATTCTTGTGTAATCAACCTCCCTCAAACTTTAGTTGACCCCTTGCCCAAATCTTAGGCACTAGTCTAGTTGTCCTAGGAAAAGGCTTGATTGTTGCCTTTGCATCACAGGCTGGATCTTTCCCCCAACCTTTTAACTAATTAAAACCAACTCCTAAACTTAACGTTTAATCTCATCTAGAAATTAGGGTCTACCCCCCTTGGCTTCCCTAGGAGTAAGCCTAGACGGAAGAGGTTCAATTCAAAGTGATAGCGTGGGCTTTGAAGCTAGGCATTGTGCCTCCAAAGGACACACTAAGTGAGCAGGACTTAGTTCACGTTTGCAAGTGTGTATAAGGACGGAAACAATAACCATAAGCGTAAATAAATACTTCAATGAATAAATTAATGCTTTGCAATATTGAATGTTTGAAGCAAATGGTTTCTTAGGATGTGGAAAATTAAGACCAATGCCAATAAGATCGTGTATTGTGCTGCTGAAAATGTAATGTACCTTGTGGAGATGTCTTTGAGAATTTTAGAGTTCGATTAATGTGGATTTATTTTAGTGAGACTTGATTGTAAGAAAGCAAATTTACACCAGATTTGGCCTCTCAAGAGACTATCCCTTTAGTATAGAAATTTGTTGAGAACTTGTCGAAACCCAATGGTTTCACCAACAAGCTCACTTTAAGTGTCGGAGATCCAACACGGGGAGAACCTATATCTCAAACTTCCCGTCTGACTTCACACACTCCCTCTAGGTGGTTTTCTAGACCAAACAATAGTAATTTTCAAGATTGTCCTATTAAACTACTCCGCACTGACCATCCCCGGTTCTAATGAGTTCCCCAGATCGAGCTACGCTTGCAAGGGTTCAGAACATACACCAAGGAGTTGAGGGGAAAGGTTTATTTTAAAGAAAAATTGCATGAAATAAATTGCAGAAAAGGAAATGTTTTGCTAATTACTAGAATCCGCACTATCCAACCTCTTTGCAGAGGAGCTGAGAGGATTGGTTTATTTTCCAACATGAAAACAAAGACAGGAAAATAAAATGTTATCTAATTACTACTGTCCACACTGACCAACCTCTTTGCAAAGGAGCTAAGGGGACGTGTTTATTTTCCAAAAGTAAATTGAAAAACTGAAATTGAAAGATTGTAATAAAAGGAAACTAGTCTAACAATTAAGTAYTACTTTCCCAAAAGAAAACTAAACTATGTGTTTTGATTAAGGTTGATTGATTGATTGTCTCTTAGTTTTTCCTTTAGATTGTATGAGAGCAGTAAAGTAAATGAAACAAAGAGAACAACAAACACACCACCACACCAATCCCCCAAAGGGGGAGAAGAAACTCGRCACTATGAGGCTTGTTTTTATTACTTTCGATTACAACGAGAATCTTGTTCTCTTTTCTTCTTTGGAAGATTTTTTTTTTTTTTATCCTTATAGGTTTGGATCAATAAGTTACAAGGTTTGGAAGAGAAAGGTTTATTCTTTGGAGAGGTAGGAAGCTCTCGGATGCTCCAAATGCTTCAATTCCGCCAAAAAAGGACAGAATCTCCCCTTGACTGTTCAATGTTCTGCAAAAAACAGCAAACAAAATACCCCAAAAGATGCCCAAAATGACTTTGGGACAGCTTAGGGGGTAGATCAAAACTAATAGGAAAAATTAATAAATGAAACAAGCTAACTAACAAACTAGCAAACTACAACTTTTTTGGATTTTTTAGACTGTATAGACTACTTAAAACAGCAAGGAAAAACACTTTTAATTTGCCAAATTTTGAAGTGAAAAGCACAACTAGTAACTACACTTTTAGCTTTTAAAAATCTGAATTTAAACTTGCTTAAAAGTGCCTAAAAACTTCACTAAATCTACTCTTTTTTGAATGATGAAACTTTAGCCAATTAGTAGACTTAGAAATGTAATCATGCAAAGTAAAAGAATAGTGTAAATGGACTCTTAAATCAGATTTCTTCTTTGCATGCAAGTAACCAAGTTAACCATAAAAAAAATTAGAAATTTTTTGAAGATGAGAAGAGATAAACTTGAAGTGCTTGGAACCCTTGGGCAATGGGGTCACTTTGATGGCAAGGCAAAGATGAGAAGAACGTCCAACCCTTTGAAGAATGATGGATGCAAGCAAGCTCCTTCACTTCTTCAAGATGAGATGATCCTGTCTAATTCACAAAACCCTTGCAAATGATCTTGTTAGATAGAATGGTGTTACCTACACAAAAGACTCAATTGGCATGTTAGTTTAGCATAAAACATCACATGCATATCAAATGTTTAATGTAAATAATCAATAGAATTGGAAATACAATGATATTAGCAACTCTATCCAATTGAATAACAATATTCTTATGAATTGGCCAATACTAACAAGAAACAAAAGCAATGCTTGAAACAATATCACCTCAATGAAATTTTGGACAAAATTCACCAACACAAGAGCCACACCACCATCGATTTTGACCTCCAAAGTCTTTTATTCCATAAGCAAGAGAATGATTACAACAATACAATATCCAAGCATAGTCCAACCCCCATTAGCTACAAAGGGAAGGGTCGACCTACTTTTATAGCACTTGAGGGTGATGATCCCAAGAGAATGTGCATGAGCTAAGGGAGAGTGTGCATCACATGAGTGAGGAAGTGTGGGAGTGAATAAGGGAGTCAAATTGACACCTCTCCACTTGATGAGTGACTCACTCATGTTAACT
>JASDQU010303702.1:0-12815 GCA_032191745.1 Picea mariana | reverse complement strand
AATAAAATATCCTCTCCCAAAGATGTGCCACTCTCTCTCCTTCTTCTCTAACTGCAGTTCTAAAACTTGTCTCTCAAAATGAGAAAGTGAGTTGTGTGTCTAAGTGAGGCGCTAGCCTCCTTATTTATACAAGATTGGCACATGTGAAGTGTCTCTTCACTAGCAGGGCTGACTTCTCCAACTGGGTGGTTATAACCACCTTTATTATATTCAAGGGCCTCTTTAATATCTTTTGGGGCCGACTTCTTATTCTGCCTATTACAATTATCTTTTGACCAGTCCGCAAAAGGGGATTTGGTCCTTTATAATAACTGACATGATCAGTCCGCAATGGGGATTGATCCAATGAATAATATATAAAATAATAATAAGAATACACTTTGCAGTTACATTATTTTAACAAGAATAACAACACCTTTAACAACATTAACTAAGAAGGATGCATTTTCATGGACTCCAGAGGCAACTCAAGGTTTTGAACAACTTAAAGAGGCTATGTGCAAAGATCTCATCTTGACCACACCAGACTTCAAAAAAACCTTTATTGTGGAATGTGATCCCTTAGGAAATGGAATTTGTGTTGTTCTAATGCAAGAAGGAAGGCCCCTTGCTTTTGAAAGTAAACCACTCAAGGGAAAGGACTTATGCAAACCAATTTATGAGAAGGAAATGATGGAAATACTACATCCATTGAACAAATGGCACCTTTACCTAATAGGTAGCCACTTCAAGGTCAAAATAGGTCATGACAGTCTTAAATACTTCTTGGAACAAAGGGTATCTTCAGAAGATCAACAAAAATGGGTGACCAAGATGTTGGGTAATGATTTTGAAATCATCTACAAAAAAGAAAAGAAAAATGTTGTGGTAGATGCACTCTCAAGAAAGGATGAAGATTTTGAGGCCTTTCTCTGTGTTATCTCGATCATCCAATTTGATTGGATAACAGAAGCAAGGGATGAATGGAAGAATGACGAAAAATTGTGGACTCAAATTCAAAGGTTGCAGCAGGATTCTAGTGCATTAGATACATTTACATGGAAAAACAATTCACTATGGTACAAAGATTTATTATATTTATGTAAGAACTCCCAACTCAAACAAAAGGTAATTTTGGAATTGCACACCTCTCTAGTAGGAAGGCACTCGGGATTTTTGAAAACCTATCACAGGGTCAAGAAGGAAACTTTTTGGGATGCCCTAAAACTGATGTTCAAAGGTTTGTGGAATAATTTTTGGTTTTCCAACAAAATAAGGTGGAAATCATTAAGACCCCAGGTCTTTTATAACCATTATCCATCCCAAGTCATCATTGGGAGGAGGTTTCCATGGATCTCATCACAGGGTTACCAAAGTATGAAGGGAAGAGTGTCATCATGGTGATTATTGATAGACTAACCAAGGACACACACTTGTGTGTAGTCTCTCATCCTTTCAAAGCCAGTAAATTTTCCACCACATTCATGGAGAAAGTTCAAAAGCTGCATGGAATCCCAAAGATTATTGTAAGTGACATAGATCCCATCTTCACTGGACATTTTTGGACAGAATTATTTTCTTGTTTGGGTACTCAATTGGCTCATATCTCATCTTGTCATCCTAAATATAATGGAAAAACTAATATAGAGAACAAATTTCTGGAAGGATACCTTCGTTTCTTTATCTTTGATAAACAAATACAGTGGTTTGAGTGGTTACCCTTGGCAGAATGGTGGTATAACACTTCCTTTCATACTAAAACAAAAATGACACCATTTATGGTGCTCTATGGATATCACCCACCGTCCATCACTTCTTATCTAAAATAAAAAGATAAGGTTCAAGCAGTGGAAGATCACATCGAGCATCAACAACAAGTTCTCCAACTCTTAAAGGACACCCTGACCATGGCACATAATTGCTTGAAACAACAAGCAAATCAACATCGTAGTGAAAGAAGTTTTGAAGTAGGGAATTGGGTATTTTTAAGACTATATCCATACAAACATATTTCCCTCAAGTAATCTAAGAAGAATAATAAATTATCACCAAAGAACTATGGCTCTTATAAGGTGTTTCAAAATATTGGCACTATGGCATACAAATTGGTGTTTCCTGCATCTTCGCTAGTACACCCAATTTTCCATGTTTCATGCCTAAAGAAGGTTATAGATGACAAGATCCCAGTTCAAACTATATTGCTAGAACTTGATGAGGAAGGAAAAATCATATTGGAGCATGAAGCTATCACTGACACAAGAATTCACCAACTGAGGAATAAATCCATTTCAAAGTATCTCATTAAGTGGAAGAAACTACCTGTTGAATATTCCACTTGGGAAGATGAGTCTTTTATACAAAATCTTCCAGAATTACTCAAGAGTTGCGGAAAACACTTGTATGAAGGGGAGGGGCATGTTAATCCCTAAATAGTGGCACACTACCCCTTAATTAGGGCATATTACATTAGTATTGTTATTTTATTTATGTCGCCTTACGTCCATTAATTGTAATTGTACCTCCTAGTCTCCTATATATACCAAGGATACCTTTTCATTTGGAATCATATTGTATTTGTGAATTCATATGATGTATAAGGATTTTTCCCCCTAGAAGAGGCTTATTATCTAAATTTCTCTCTTTGCCAAGGTGTTGAGTACTTATTCTGAGGTTTTCTATTATTTTTATATTTGGTTCCTAACACCTCCCATCACTCCATTCCTCGTTGCCTTGTGACGAAAAAGAGACCTCTTGTGTAGTAAGTTTGAGTTTAGATTTTTCTGTAGCTGACCAAGAGGAGGATTTTTCTACTTATAATGAGACACTTCGGGTCACACTGATGGTTATGTCAGGTTTCCATTATCCTATCTCATATTTTCCATTACAATAAATTGAGGAGGGAGCTATGGAACAAAACTTGAATGTTGATCATTTTTTTAATGAAGAAAATATAGACACTCATGAAATGAATTATTCCTCACACATGGATAAAGTGGAATTAGTTCATGTTGAATTGGATTTTCCTATTGTTGCAAATTCTCATATAACTGACATAGAGTAAGAATGTTTTACTACTACTGATAGATTATTGATTTCTTGTTCTAAGTTTTTTTTTTGGTTTGTTCCTTTCTTTTAACCATGAGTATGATATGTAATACATTTCATATTTTCATATTTTGTAGGAGAAAAACAACCACACTAATCATTTCACTTCAGGAGAATAAATAAGCATACAAGACATACCTTTCTTATTACAAAAATCCACTTTTTGTTTGCAAGAGGAAAACCATGTTGACGAAGCACATTTTGATTGTGAAATCATTAGTAGTGTGTATCCTACCCATTCACAATCAGTCACCGATGTTATTAAAGAGGAGGAACAACCATTCATGGAGTCACTTTGTTAAAATCCCCTTTTTTCTAGAGAATATTTTCATTCTCTAAATTATTCCACTTATTTATATTTATATCCTGATCTTTTTAATGGTTTAACTTTGCAGGAAGCCACCCATTATTCTATTCAAATAAAATAAATAGGGTCAACCCTTTTTTAGGTACTTGTTCAACCCCCTTTGTGCATATTCCCCCTCCCTTATTCTATTTTCCCACCTATTTTAATACCCTTTCTTCCCCCCTTATATTTTTTCCCTTTTCCCATTTTCTCTTTATCCCTGCTTTTTCCCTTTCTTGGACCTATTATACTTAGTCAATTTTCATGTTTGCGGGCCTTCGGACTCACGGACTCTCTCACTTGCCTTATCATATGTTCACCTATGTACAAGTCCTCCCAATAGTTAGAATTATTTTTCATTTCATACTTTTGGACCTGTGGACCTACATGATGCACTTCCACTCTCTCCATTATCTGCCCGACACTTTATGATACTTATTCATTTCATACACTCAAACTTTCGGAATTTCGTACCTTCGGACCCACGTACCTACATTTTCATAATAATAGACAAACCTGAATCTCTACCATTACATGTCCCTTCACATTGTTCGATGCCACATTCATTGTTATCCTTATGAACCCAACTACCAAATTTATTGTTGAAGTGGTCGTTAATTAATGATGCCAATACCAAGGCTAGTAATATTTATTTTGAGTTAATGTTTCCATCAAATGAAATCTAACTCAATTTCATTTTACTGTGAAAAATAATAGTTCAAGAAAAATATAGCGATCTTCGCTGGGACAACAATGAGAAAATAGTAATTATGTTGGGATACTTTGAACCTATTTTCTAGGGGAGATCAAAATTATCATTGGTCCCACTCCTACTAGTATTACTCGAAATTGTTGGATAGAGAAAACAACAAAGTATGGACCTCAAGGATAGTTCTCATGGGATTTGTTCCAGAAGTATCTGAGTGCAAAGACATCATCACTTGGTGTGTCGATAATCTCATTCAAAATAAAAGATTCATTGTATTGCAGAATAGCTCTCATATCTTTTTAGTACCTTCAATATTTAGAGAAATGTTGAAATTGTCAAAGTTGGACCTATTCTACAAAGGGGAGGAAGCCATAAACTTCCTACAAAGTAAGAACAATAGAATATACCTTCCTCAATAATATTTGCATGACCATGTGATAATGCCTGAAGACATATCAAGAATTCAATTAAAATCTTTAAACAATCCCTATAAGGAAATTGTCTGGTTATTTACTCGAATTGATGGCCAGGATTCTATAGAAACAATTCCTCGACTGGAATTATACATATTTCATTTTGTTGTTCATGAGAATGTTATCTTCAACTGGGCGACGATAATATCAAATGAAATCACTACACATCTAACTAATTTCAAGTGTGATAAAAGTTTTTACATGTCATCTTATTTGATATTTTCTATTACATATTGTCATAGTTTTGAGGCCTTAAACATTGCTCTGAGAATTAAAATAAAGGTGGACCCTGTGACCATGTGGTACCAAGATTTATGGAGGTAGAGAGTCGGACATCATTTTTATGAGGTGTATTCATAATGTTTTATCTAAATTCAAGAAATTTTTATTTTGGGAAGACACTTTGCGGTTATCATTGGAAGAAACAACTTTTTTGAAGGTAAGAGGAGTTCTGGAAAAAAAAAAGGAAGATTATAATGTCATAAGTTGAAAAACATGTCTTCTTTCCCTATTATATATCTGATAATTTGTTTTTCATTGAAATAGCCAAGCAATATAAATTATGGTTTCACACTTTATCTAAGAAAAGGAAAAAGAAATGCATACCTCTCCCATGGAAAGTTGGTGAAATTCTTCTTCAGGGAATTTCCAAGATATATTAATATGCTACTTATTTCACGAATTTCAACCTAAAATTCACAGAAAAAATCAAGGGTTTTGAACCAAATCACATTTTTTAAAATCATTTTCTTTCAGTTGGGCTCATCCCTGCACTTTTAAAATCATCCATTAGTAAAGAAGAAGAAAATGGCAATCACCATCCTAGTGATCAAGAAGCCGATAGAAATTATGAAGACATAGAAACCGTTATAAGCACTACGGAACATCATAAAGAAAGAGGTAAACCCTCGAATGATAAAAATTTCCAATCATCATCTGTCTCTAGGAGAAGTTCATTGCCAAAGGAATATCCTCAGCCAGGAACATCCCATAGGAGAAAAATGTAGAGCAATAATTCAAGAGATGATGAAGAGAGGAACCTTCCTAAAGGGAACCTGGAAAATCCCCATAAGATGAAGTTCAAAATAAAAAGAACTAATTCACAACAGGAAGGGGATGAAACACATGCTCATGAAGATGATTTTCTATTAGATAACATGGATTTAGATGTAGATATTGAAAACATTACTTTCCTAGATGTAGAAGTATCATCTCGAGAAAATGTATAGCCATTCTCCGCACTCATGATCCAGGACGAGACATTTTCTGATGAGGAAACATTTGTTGTAAAAAATTCATATTTTGATAGGGAATCTAAGAAATTAGTTTTTGAAAGAACTATAAAGAGCAAGAGTGGGAAGTTGTGGTCTACCATTTCCAAGCAGGATATGTTACCTTCAAAGTTATCATCCATTCATAGAGTTACAGGGGACACACTTGATGTTTCAATTGCACAAACGGAAGAAGAGAATGCCTAGTTGAAATAAAGAAGTAAATAATTGGACGCAACCCTCATGCCTCCACCTATTATGGATTATCCCATTTCCATGATTCATCTTGGAAAGGGTCTTCAAGAAAAACCAGAATCAAGTTCAAGGGTCAAAGGAATTTCCAATTTAATCACAGCCACCCGACATTTTGTTGAACAAAATATTAAGAAAAGAATGTCATTAATTGTAGAATTGTGGGATATGGCCAAGAGTTTTTATTCTCTTGGTTTAAGAATTCAAAACACTAAGAAATATTTAAATTCAGACTTGAAAAATAATGAAGGGTTCTACACTGACGGAGTTGTGATGTTTACAACTAGAGTTTCGACAATGACAGACAATACAAGAAAGAAATAAAATATATCTTCTCGGAGCCAGATCAAACAATTGAAATCATGTTGGATGGAAATAATTAAGGTGTCAAAAGGTCTGATAACTCAATTGACTGATTTATCAAGAAGGAAAAATGAAGCATATTTAAAAATCCTTGATTTGGATATCATTGGCAATACCATTGAAGTCCCAGACCCTAAGTACCTTTCAAATTCTATGCTCGTGACTCAACAACATTTCAAAGAGAAAAATGAAGAAATAAAAAGGATATCGACTGAAAAGTTTGATAATATGATGGAGTTTACACATGATGACATTGACAGCTAGTTGGTCGAGTACACAAATAAAAATGAAGACATTGAAAATATATTACAAAATTTATCTATTGATCTTAGGGAAATGAAAAGGAATTGTTTAATGTTAAGATAAAAAAAGAGGTAATTGTTGCTCCATTGAGGGACTTTATCCAAGAATGGTTGAATAAATCGATTGCCAAGATTTCCAAAATTCTAGCAGAGGTAGTTATGAACGGTAACCAAACTACAACCAACAAGAGTATAAGGGAACAGGAAACAAACAAATGAAATGGAGAGATACCATCATAGTAAGTCCATGTTGATCACATGCTTCTTTCTTTATCGATTTTCATCCAATTATTCTTCTTCTTTGAATAGAAATCTATAACTGAATTATGACAATTTTCTCTTTGTCTTCTTTCCATATTCTCTTGTTCGTCATCTGCCCACTTTCTTCCTTCTACATTCTATCTTCTTGTATATGTTTTCTTGTATGGTCCACGGGAGCCCTAATCCCAGTGCTTTGGACAAACGAATTTAAATTTAAATCATTGTAACAAAATTTATTATTTTTGAGAAATCCCAAGAGAACTAATTTGGGATCCATTTTGATTGTATTTTATAACTTTGATCTTTGAGTATAAAGTATTTTAAATTGATTCATCATAATATTCTTTTGAGATATACAAGTATTTACTCTATAAGAGCTCTCTTATGTGTTCGGACCATCTTATTGATGTGATCAAAAATATTTATTTTCACTATGATGGATGTGAGGAAAAATTATTTATTTATTGCAATGTGTGATGTGTAAGATTCCTGGTCCTTTCTCAGGAATTCTCTTTCTATAAATATTTTATTTTTCAGCATTTAAATCTTTCTTTGAGCATAAAAGATTGGACCATTTTAAGGTCCTATATTATTTCTTGATCTTGAAATAATTAAGAATATCATAAACCAAAGAGGAGTACCACCTTTATAAAAACGTAGGAGGATTCATTTCCTCGTGAGGTTTTCATTTCGATCCTGACAGATTCAAGCGTCAATATTTTTGGCGACCATACTGGGGATGAACTAAAAGATTTGGATCTGGTTTAGCATCCTAAAATTACATGACTTTGCCTCAAGCTAGCCAACCCCAGTAAGAAATTGGATTAAATAATCAATGAAGTATTATTCATTAGCTATATAATATTGCAATAATAACATATGAAACTAGAGAAGAATTAGAAAGGTCTTGGAAAACACTAGTTCAAGAAGAAGAAAGAGAAATTCTTTGAAGACAAAGGAGAGACTAAAGAGAAGACCGAAGAAACAAGATATGATATCAAAGAGCACAAGAAAAATGCCAAAATTGAAGATGGATAAATATAAAGGACCAATCACTAGAAGCAAAAGTAAGTAGCTACATACTTCTGAAGGTGAAAAATATATTCTTGATGAAAAGGAGAATCTTATGGACATGGCAGAAAGAAATGAATAAATACGTGAAGAACTGCATGAACAAAGATGGGAAGAACCAAATGAAGAAATATGAGAGGAAAGAAGACATGAAGAAAAGAGAAGATTCAGAAATATCAGAAGGATAAGAGATTCTCCTCTTGACCTGCGAGATGAACAACGCGAGCTCCCTATTCTTCCTAAAGGTACCTTGAAATAATTTTCTAGAGATGGAACAATTGATGCTAAAATACATATTGATTTGTTTCTAGACGTTTGCAATTTCCATCTTGTCGAGTATGACAATGTAATGGTAAGGTTGTTTCTCCAAACCTTATCGGCTCAAGCCTATGAATGGTATACAACATTTCCCACCAAATTAATTGGTTCATTCGATGATCTTGAAACCATGTTCCTAACTATGTTCGCTCCCCCAGTTTCATATCATACATCACTTATTTTACTCAGATTTGTCTAAAGAAAAATGAAAGTATAAGACTTCAATCTCAGATTCAATAAAACTTTGAACAAGAGTCCTGAAGATAAAAGGCTTAATGATCTAGTGATACTTTGTTGTTATAAAAATTCCATGCCACCAAAGGTGAAGTTTGCCATCAGAGCCTCCCAAATGGATACCCTAGAGAAAGCAATGACTAAATCTACAAAAATGGAGGAAATCATAATTTAAACGGGTGTTGAACCTGACATTATCCTCGAAAAAGTACAAAGGAAGATGGGTAATCTAAATATTGATGATCAAGGAGCATCTAGTTCAAAGAGGAATGAAGAAAAAAGGTCATGACCAAGTCAAAATCAGGCCACTAGTGGAGGATTTTTCAAGGGAACTATATCGTATGTGAAAACAAACCTTGTTGCATCCCAGGAGACTAAACAGAGGACCGAGATTGAAAAAATGAATATAACCATTATACAAATTCAAAATGAAATAACAATATTGAGAAGGAATGATAATTATATACCCAATCCAAGGATGTCGTTCCAAGAAAAAAGAAGAAACCCTCCCCAAGAGAAAAGAGTGAGGTTTGAAAATGATGATAAGACAGAGGGTTCCCAGAAAACCAATTCTGAATGCAATAGTTCTTGATGAACCATATAATGAACAAATAGTTGAAAAAGAAAAATATTATTTACTGGAAGAAATTTTTGAACCTGTATAGACAAACCAATGCGAGATGTCCATATATATACTTGAAGAAGGAGAAGATGATCATGACTCAGAAGAAAATGTCGCCCAAATGCAGGCATTTGTAAATAAGTCCAAGAGTAAAAATAATTATGAAAAAGGCAAAGAATAAAATAAAGAAAAGGAGAATGAGAAAGAGAGCAACAAAAGAGTGATAAGAAACATTGGATCTAAGAAGAAACATCAAATATCAAGACCCCTCCAGATGAAATATAACATTGTTGATGATCTGAGTAAGTCGTAGATCAAATATAATGTGGGCTACTGGAGGATGTCATTCTATGGAGCTTGTTCAAGCTTAGGGAGCAGAGTTGGAATTGTCCTTAAAAGCCCCCCAAAAATTGTGCACCTACATACTATCATACTTGAGTTTTCTTGCACAAATAAGGAAGCAGAATATGAGGCTTTGATTCAAGTAATGATCCTTGCACGAGAAATGAAGATCGAACATTTGATCATGACTGGCGACTCTGAGTTGGTAATAAATCAAGTCACTCAGAAATATAAGATTAAGAAGGAAAGGATTAAATTATATTTCAAAAGATTAAATGAACAAATGGAGTCATTTTGTTATTTTAATATTTCTTTCATTCCAAGGGATAAAAATCAGAGGGCGGATTCATTAGCATTGGCATCTTCCTTGTCGAACCCAGATGATGTCTAGAGTGAAATATCTTTTCAGGTAAAAAGAGTATTTCAAACTTCGTTACCTGATAACCAGGAGTATCTTCAAGTATTTGAAAATGATGAGGACCTAGAAATTTTTCTAGTAAATGAAGATGAAGATAATGACATTGCTACTCTACCAAAGAATTGTGTCCAGTCTGTATCTCTTTTCACAAGAGATGATCATGCCAAAAATATCCTGGAAGAAGTATCAGTCTGAAGAGTTCAAGAAACGAGAAAATTCAATATTGGGACTGATAGCTCCCCAAAGTACATTAACTTGGGAGTTGATTGTATAGCCGGTGAAGTTGATCAATATGTCACACTTTTCAAAGAATATATTGATGTTTTTGCATGGAGTTATGTTGATTTAAAGGCATATGATAAAACAATATTTCAACACATCATCCCATTAAGAGAAGGAGAAAAACCTGTCAAGGAGAAGATAAGAATGATGAACCCTAATTTTAAACCATTGGTGAATATTGAGTTGGAAAAATTAAATAAATATGGAATAATATATCCCATCAGGCATTCTAACTGGCTTTCGAATCTGGTGGTTGTGAGAAAGAAGATTGGAGAGATTCAGATGTGTGTAGATTTTAGGGATATTAATAAATCAAGTGTAAAGGAAAATTATCCTCTGCCTAACATGGAATTCCTTATCCAACAAGTCATTGGATCAGCTTGTATGTCCATGTTAGATGGTTTTTTCGGATATAACCAAGTTTTGGTTGTAGAGGAATGCAAAGCAAAGACAACTTTCATAACACCCTAGTAGGCATATGCATATGCTTGGATTCCATTTGGTTTAAAGAATGTTGGAACTACGTTTCATAGGTGACCAGGGGATCAAATTTTGCTCAAAAATTCAAAGTGCTTGGAATCATTTCAAATCGAACAAGAGCATAGGCATCGTCATTACAAACCCAACGCAACTCGTTTGGGTTCAAACGGATGTCGAAAGCGAGAGATATTGTGTTCTGTTCAAAATGGAAAACAGGCAAAAAAAAAGGGATGCTGACTGTACAGTCCGTACGGACGCTAACGTGGCAAGTAGTATGACACATGGTAGGCATTTATTGGAACAATTGTCATGTGACATGGTTTGCTAGCAGTGAATGAGATGGTGACACGTGGCCCAATCAATGGCCGCCACGTGTCACCTATTTATTGGTTAAAATCTTTACACTTGGCAGGAGTCGACCCTGTGACCTCCGAGCAGGGTAAATCTTTGGGAAAGGCCACCCAACCGGCACGCCCACACATTTTACTTAATATATAAATGCATTGTAATATATTTAACATTGCAAAAAGGTGTGTTGGGGCGTGAATTGGGCCGGGGCTAAGCCTCGGCCCATGGTTATATTGCATTGCATACTACCAATGCTACGGCGGTTAGACCCACCATAATATATGTTGTAACCATTTGAATGTGTGTGGTTTGGTTAACATGTGACCAACATGTATGCATGTAGGTTTAAACCTTACGGTTATGTCAACGGTTTTAAACTTTAGCCCTGTTGTGTAATAGTGCACGGTCATGTGGTGACCATGTGCCCACAGGCCTTGGTAGTTAAGGCCAGCATGTAACCGTTTTGACAGTTTGGACCGGTTGTGCGGTTGCACCCGGTGCCAAGTTTTTATGCTTTAAAATGTGTGTGGGCTAGGTTGAGCCAAGGGAGGTGCATTTTGTAGATGTATAGACAGCAAGCTTGAAGGGGGGACTTCCAGGAAGCCTATCTTCTTCATTTTTTGGCCAAACGAGGTGCCAAAAAATCCCCTAGGGGTTTTTGGACATTCTGAAGCCATTGGAGTAGTCTATTGGGAAATTTGAGCATTGTAAAGCACATTTTTTAGCACTTTGAGAAAATAATACAAATGATCCATTGGAAGCTAGACCAGGAGATGTAGCCCAAGAGAGGGGTGAACTCCTTTATCATTTGTTGTGTTATGTGTTTTTTGTTCATTGATTATGCTATTTTTTATATGCATCTTGAATGAGTAAAACCTATTAAAGTTGTGTTGCAAAGTTGATCCATTTTCATTTTAACACATAAACTTTACTTGTAAATATTTTCAAGAATACAAGTCTTCTTCAATTTTTAGATCAAGTTGGTATCAGAGCATAGGTTTTTGAGGACTTGATTATTTGCAAGTATTTTGTTTTCTTACGCTCACAAAGTTGAAACTCACAATAGGAGAAGGTCAAATTGTAGAGCCAAGTTCTCATCCTTCAAGGAGGAAGCATATATCATCACCGCAAGTTTCAAGGAGGCATTCACCAAGTATGGCTCATGAAGAGAGTCATGAACATGTTCCTGTAGAAGATGAAGATCTCAGAAAGGTTGTCATGAAAATGAGAGAGATGATGAAGATTTTGATGGAAAGGAATACAAGGTTGCAAGGTGAAGGCTTCAACCCTTCAAAACATAAGGGAGACAGTGGTGATAAAACTCCAAATGGGAATGGAGGGAATGGTGCTTCTCCACCACCCTCTCCTCCATCTTCTTCTTCTTCTCCTTCTACCAATTCAAGCCCTCTTCCAAATTCTCCAAATGGACATGGTAAAACTCCTTCACAAATTCCTTCATTAAAGCTTGATATTAAATTTGAATTGCCAATATACAATGGAGAAGTTAATGCTGAGAAATTAGATAATTGGATTCGTCAGATTGAGGTGTATTGTAGGATACAAAAAATTCAAGATGATGAAACTAAGATTCAGCTTGCTTCTTTAAGATTGGATAGTGCAGCACTCATTTGGTGGGAAT
>JASDQU010303698.1:494-13594 GCA_032191745.1 Picea mariana | reverse complement strand
TCCTTTTATTCATTCACTTGTCCTTTTCTCCATTAAAATATTCATTTAATTATTAATTGGAGAGAAATACCCTCAAAGAGGGGTTTAATAATAATAAACTCACTTTTCCTAAGTTTTCACTTTATAATTCGAAAGTGACTTTACCAGTATCGTTTCCCTATCTCAACCGTCTAATGGTTTACGGGAAACTGTATAAACCATCACGGTATCCTGACTGCCTAGGAAAAACGGGACATTGCAACCTGTCTTTTGTACTAAGACAATATGCTATCTTGACAGAAGGTTGGGTTAGAAGATAAACTCTATGATCTCAACTTTTAATCCATCTAATACCTTGACTCAGATTTTGATCAAAGGTTAGAGTGATGGTCATAGCTACAACATGCAACACTGATCAAAATAATGTCATAACAAATAGATGCATATCAGAATAATCACACCTGGGTTGCATCATTCCTTTGAATGTGTTGGATCTTGAGATTCTTTTGGATCTATGGCAAGAGATCCCTTCTCTTGCAAATACCCTTTAAAGCTTAATCGTTTAAACACGTGTGAGTACATACCTCTGACGACATTTGCAGGTAGAGGCACCATCTGTTAGCAGCGATAATGATAACCAACTCTTAAGAATTTCTAGGGTGACTGCAACTGGTACTACGGCTGCAACTGCAACTGCCATTGATGCTGCAACTGGTTCTGAGGCTGCAACTGCAAATTAGGGTTTTATGAGGAACCCTAATTTTTCAAACTTCAAATTTTGAAATTCTGATCCAGGGGATAGAGGCGCTGAGCTGAGGTGAGTAAGTTGGTGCAGTTAGATTTATGAAAATCCAACTTTTACCCCCTCAAACTTGACCGATGGATTTATGGACTAGTGCTTCTGGTTTTCTGGTACCTTTGGTATTCTGGTACTTTTGGTACTTCTGGTACTCTGGTTTTCTGGTACTTCTGGTACTTTGTGAAACTAGGGTTTCACTTTTCGGGAGATCTAGCCACTGAAAAGNTTCTCTTGCAAATACCCTTTAAAGCTTAATCGTTTAAACATGTGTGAGTACATACCTCTGACGACATTTACAGGTAGAGGCACCATCTGTTAGCAGCGATAATGATAACCAACTCTTAAGAATTTCTAGGGTGACTGCAACTGCCATTGATGCTGCAACTGGTTCTGAGACTGCAACTGCAACTGCAAATTAGGGTTTTATGAGGAACCCTAATTTTTCAAACTTCAAATTTTGAAATTCTGATCCAGGGGATAGAGGCGCTGAGCTGAGGTGAGTAAGTTGGTGCAGTTAGATTTATGAAAATCCAACTTTTACCCCCTCAAACTTGATCGATGGATTTATGGACTAGTGCTTCTGGTTTTCTGGTACCTTTGGTATTTTGGTACTTTTGGTACTTCTGGTACTCTGGTTTTCTGGTACTTCTGGTACTTTGTGAAACTAGGGTTTCACTTTTCGGGAGATCTAGCCACTGAAAAGTTGCGTTGAGGATGCCAAAGTGATCCTTGAGGAAGGGCGCACTTTTCTAGATGGTTTTAGGGCTGAAATACTTCGTCAACAAAAAGCCCTAATTCACATGTACGACAACAGTGACGTTTTTCACTTTCTCTTGTGAAAGATGCTCTCTTCAATTTAGCTCTGATACCATGTTAAGGTTTAAACTATTATTAGATTTCTTTGCATTTCACTAGATAACAATAGCATAAGATATGATCACTAAGAAATACACAATCACAAGAGACACATCATTTATCCTGGGAAACCCTCATGGGGGAGAAAACCTAGCAAAAACTTCCTTATTATAGATAGCCAATACAATGCCAAGAGATAACTCAAACAAATATAGAAAGTCCTCTCCCAAGAATGCGCCTCTCTCTCTCTCTTCTCCAATTGCAGCTCCGAAACTTGCTTCTCAATGAACAAGTGAGTGTATGTCTAAGTGAGGTGCTAGCCTCCTTATTTATACAACTCTGGCACATGTGGAGGTGTCTTTTCACTGGCAGGGCCGACTTCTTCTTCTGGGTGGTTCTAACCACCTTTAATATATATTCTGGGGCCCTTTAATATATTCTGGGGCTGACTTCTTATTCTGCCTATTACAATTATGTTTTGACCAATCCGCAAAAGGGGATTTGGTCTTTTACAATAGCCGACATGATCAATCCGCAAGAGGGGATTGATCTAATGAATAATACATCAATAATAATTAGAATACACTTTGCAGTTACATTATTTCAACATCCCTGATGACCCTGCTCCTCAATCTGCACTCTCTCTGCTCGAGCACCTCCTCCGACACTAGCTCCAACTGCCCCTTATCCAATGGGGGAAGCTCCTCTGATGTGTTGATGAATTGTCCCACAGCCTTCTTGAGGAAAGATACATGGAACACATTATGAATCTTTCTCCCCTCTGGAAGCTCTAGCTCATAAGCAACCTGGCCTACCCGACACGTGATTCTGTAAGGTCCATCAAATCTAGGCTTGATCTTCTCGGCCCCACTCTTCTTCAGAGATGACTGTCTGTAAGGTTGGAGTCTCAAGAAAACCAAATCCCCAACCTCAAAGCTGTGCTCTATCCTGTGCCTGTCTGCACTCATCTTCTACCGATTCTGTGTTGTCTGTAGATTCTCTTTTAGTAACTTGAGAATCTCCTGACTCTTGGTGATCCAATCCTTGGCTTTGGGGGCTCTTCTCTCCCCGAAAACCAAGTCTACCAAACTGGGAGCATCATAAGCGTACAATGCTCGGAAGGGTGTCATACCAATGGACATGTGGAAAGTGGTGTTGTAGCAATGCTCTCCTAGATGTAACCACCTGACCCATATTCTTTGTTGTCCACCCACCTAGTTCCTCAAATACCCCTCAACCCACTTATTGATGATCTCGGTCTGCCCATCTGTCTGAGGGTGATAGTTGGTGCTGGGTGTCAACTCTGTCCCCACCAATCTAAACAACTTCCTCTTGAATGTCCCAATAAACCAACTGTTCTTGTCACTGACGATGTTCCTTGACAACCCATGAAGTTTGAAGACCTCTCTGAAGAATAACTTGGCTACCTGAACTGCGTTGTACTCTGTTGGTATGGCATAGAAGTGAGAAAACTTGGTCAATCTGTCGACCACTACGTAGATGCAGTCCTTACCCTAGACCTTGGGTAGGCCTGTGATNCTACCAATTCTGTGTTGTCTGCAGATTCTCTTTTAGTAACTTGAGAATCTCCTGACTCTTGGTGATCCAATCCTTGGCTTTGGGGGCTCTTCTCTCCCCGAAAACCAAGTCTACCAAACTGGGAGCATCATAACCGTACAATGCTCGGAAGGGTGTCATACCAATGGACATGTGGAAAGTGGTGTTGTAGCAATGCTCTCCTAGATGTAACCACCTGACCCATATTCTTTGTTGTCCACCCACCTAGTTCCTCAAATACCCCTCAACCCACTTGTTGATGATCTCGGTCTGCCCATCTGTCTGAGGGTGATAGTTGGTGCTGGGTGTCAACTCTATCCCCACCAATCTAAACAACTTCCTCTTGAATGTCCCAATAAACCAACTGTTCTTGTCACTGACGATGTTCCTTGACAACCCATGAAGTTTGAAGACCTCTCTGAAGAATAACTTGGCTACCTGAACTGCATTGTACTCTGTTGGTATGGCATAGAAGTGAGAAAACTTGGTCAATCTGTCGACCGCTACGTAGATGCAGTCCTTACCCTAGACCTTGGGTAGGCCTGTGATGAAGTCCATCAATATGCTCTCCCATTTCTTCTTCGGAATGGGAAGTGGTTGAAGTAGCCTTGCTGGAAGCCTATGCTTTGACTTGTTCTGCTGACAAGTCACACACTCACTGATGTACCTCATAATGTCTTGTTTGAAGCCCTTCCATGAGAACCTCTCTTTGATCTGCCTGTAGGTTTTAAAAAACCCATGATGTCCTGCCAGTGGTGAATCATGAACTGCTACTAGGATTGTCTTCTTGAGTCTTGAATCTGGTACTAAGTAGACTCTGTCCTTGTAGAATATGACATCATCAATGACCCTGTACCTGTCATACTGAACCTGTCCATCCAAAACCTCACAAACGAACTTGTTCTTGGAATGTTCCACTAACAAGTGGGATTTCCAATCCGCTGAAATCTCCATCAAAGAACATGCCACAGGTCTCCTAGATAGCGCATCGGCCACAATGTTCTTCTTACCCTTGACATACTCTATGTCGAAGTCGAAGGCCTGCACCTTCATCACCCATTTCTGTTGGCGCTCACTGAGGTCCTTCTGCTCAAGGAAATACTTTAAGATGTTGTGATCTGTTTTGACCACGAATTTGCTGCCCACCAAATATTGTCTGAATTTGGTCAAGGCATGCATGATTGCCAGCATTTACATGTCATAAATGGAGTACAGCCTCTCGGACTGACTAAGCTTCCTGCTCTCGAACATAATGGGGTGTCCTCCCTGCATCAAAACTGCCCCGATACCCTCATCGGACACATCACATTCTAATACAAACGGTAAAGTGAAGTCTGGTAATGCTAACACTAGACATGTTCCCATGACTTCCTTCATGCGATCAAATGATTTATGTGACTCATCGGTCTAGATGAAAGCCCCATGTTGGGTGAGATCTATAAGTGGTGCTCCAAGCTGAGAAAAACCCCTGACAAACCGCCTGTAATAGTTGCATAGCTCAAAGAAGCTCCTCAACTCTGTCACGTTCCTGGGGGTTGGCCAATCCAGAATGGCCTTGATCTTCTCTTGGTGCACTTGTACCCCCTGTGCACTGATAATGTGGCCCAAGTAAAGTAGTTCCTTCATACTGAACTCACACTTGGACTCTTTGGCGTATAGTGACTATGTCTCCATGATGCTCAGTACCTCATCCATGTGCCTCATATGCTCCTGCCATGTCTTGTTGTAGACCAAGATGTCGTCGAAGAAAACCAAGACCGATTTCCTCAACTGATCCCTGAATATGTGGTTCATGCAAGACTGGAATGTAGCCGATGCGTTGGTTAGCCCAAATGGCATAACCAAAAACTCAAAATGACCAAAGTGGCATCTGAATGTCGTCTTCTCTATGTCTTGCTCTCAGATGTTGATCTGATGATATCCAGAACGTAGATCAATCTTCGAGAAGAAAACTGCCCCATGCAGTTCATCCATCAACTCATCTATGCGAGGGATAGGAGACCGATTATTGATGGTTTTCTTGTTCATGGCCCAATAGTTGATGCACGAGACATGACCTTTGACGAGGAGAGGTCATTTTCCACCATATTTGGCACCTTGATGATGAGACGTGGCCTTTGGAGGCCTCTTACACCTTCTTGGAGCATGGTGTCACCCACACGTGTGGCTTTGGAGGGATTATTTTGATGTTTTAGAATAATTTATTATTGTTAGAGGCTATTTGAGGGATCAGCCCCACTTGTATCATGGATTCATTGTGATTTTAGACATTATTGTGGACAAAGTGCTCGATTAGCCTGGTATATAAAGGCTAGTGATTTATCTATAAATTAATCATCACAACTCTCACACTTGTGAGAGCTCTTCTCTAAAAAATTTCACTCTCTTCTTTTTCGCTTTGGATGTCTTATGTGTAAGTCTTGAAGGATAAATTGTGGATGCTTCTTCTTGTTTGGTGGATGAATAAAGCTAGGGTTTCTTCCTTTGCAACGATTTGTCTTGGTAAGTGATCTCTTTCAAGTTTGATGCTATGTTCATGGTATTCCATGGTGGATGCTCTATTAGATTGATAATTGTTGCATGTTACCTTGTATGCTATTGTTTGCTAGAAACCTTAGGAAGGAATAAGATTGGTTATCCCCCTCCTCTTTTTTTATCTATCTTGACTTGTTGAAGCATTCAAAGTTTGCCTTAAGGGTTAGGAGTGGCTATCCCCTTAGGGTATGCCTTGCCCAGGGTTTAGTTCTAGGGGTTAGGAGAGTCTATTCCCCTAGGGTTTAAAACCTAGTTCTCTTGTTTATCTAAAGCTAGGAGACTTGGAAAGAAGGATACGTCCTAGGACTATGAGGGGATAGTCCTAGGGTTTTTCTCCCTCACCTTTTCCTTGTCTTCTAACTTGATCTTCAAGTTGTGCATGACTCCATTTGTCCAAAGAAGTGAAATGACACTAGTCTTGAGCTTGCAAAGTGATTCAAAACATCAAACAATTCTCTCTCTCAAAGCAACTTGATAACTAATTGTCTAACCTCACTCTCAATCTAATCCTAACTCAATACTTGGAAAACTAAGTGGATTTATTGCTGCTGTTATAAAAAGTTTGCTACAGCCATTAGGGCTTGACTAATTGCTGATAACTTACTTAATATTGGGGTAAAATTAGCTCAGAAATATTGTTTGATGATTGGATCTTGATCCACTGATTGAGGGCTTAATTTTAAGACATACTACTATTTTTCCTGGTCTGTTTTCTTGCAACTTTTGCGAAATATAATTTGCTGATATACACTTGTTTACTGCTGCAATTTTACAGCAGAAATCATTTTACTTGATAAGCTAGTGTTCTAGAGGTGATTATTGATTGGTTTAACTTGGTAATTGTCTTTATATGCATTGGATTACTTCTTGTCTCACACACGTCAACCAATTACCTTGGGTAACTAATCTTAGCCTTTCTACTTTCCTAGACCTAGCCTATTTCATTGAGTGACCAAGATAGGGGGCCGTAGACTTGTCTTCAACTTGCTATATGATCCCTTGAGGTCACCAGGGAGGCCTCCCTTGTGTTGGATCTCTTTCCTTCACTAAAACGAGGGAAGTACTTACCTAGGTGACTGTGGCATCTACTTCCATATGTTACACTAGTCTACCATCTTGTGAGGGCTTTGCACAAGTGCTAGATTGGGTGATAAAATAATGCATGGGGAAAACTTGCTAAAATTAGATCTAGAAGCCTAAACTAGACTGCTGCTAAAAATAGCATATGATGTGCCGTCCTCTTGGAATACTAAACTTTGGATAATCTCCAAATGCAACTACAATGTAACATCTCTAACAAGGTCTAGCTGGAATAAAGATCTGCAACAATGTACAGATATGGCTAAGGTACTCACCAACCGTCGATTCTCAATGCTGAACTTTGTAATGTTGAGCTCACCCCGTATAATATCCAAGAACATATGTCAGGCTTAACCCCTGAATTTGTGTAAACAAATCTGGTGTTAACAAGAGGTAGGAGTGAAATCATAGTTGGCTTCCCTCACTGGTGCAAAACGAGAAATTATTGATGGTTTCCTTGCCATATTTGAAGTTACCAAGCCTCTCGATCTAGCCAAGGATGGGTAGAAACAATTTTTGGTCAAGAATAATCTCCCTTCCATGGGTTGGAGGCTAGCCCAAATCCTTGTGATTACCCACCTTCGGATGCTGGCTTGGTGCCTGTTATCGCACAATTTGTACTTGGAAGTAAAGGAAATGTGAAAGAAAGGAAAACTGGTGAAACTGGAGACTATCCTACCACTGCCACCTCGATAGGATAACTCTTTCTATTTAGGGTGGTAGGCCCAGGGGAGACGTCCCCGGTGACCTGGGGTTTTGAGAAGGCAAAGGCTTATGGCTAAGTAAAAGTTCCCCCCCTCACAAGTCACCACCGATCAAAAAGTCCGACCAATCAGCCAATAAAGATAATAACAATCAGAAGTGTACCTGCCCGAGACAAAGCAACAAGAAAACTATATATGTGCAAGATCACTTGTTGGTTAGTACTTCATTTAATCAAGGACTTTCTGATATAAAGCAATTGACAGATAATATTGATGAAGTAAATCAATGATGTACAATAGCAATGATTACAATATATCACTTCACATTAAATGCTAAAGGAGCTTCACAATGAGCAATAATGATTTATAATCAACGTCAAATACCAACATTCATCAGAAGCAACGACTAGCCAATCTTTCAATTGGTCATAAAAGGATTAAATGCTGCAAAGTATAAATATAACTCAAATGGGTAATGGCAGCATTAGGGTTAGTAGGTTAATCTAGGCTAGGGTTAAAAGATGTTAATAATTGTTCAAGGGTATTTGGAAGTTGTGATCAAGAGCACTCAAGTACAAGGTCTTAGACTAGTGCGTTTTTAGGGAAAATGGAGTCAAACTAGTGGCAAAAGTTGAAGGGACGAAATGATAATGATAGGGCCAAAGACAAGAGGGATATGATGGTTGAAGTGTTGTTAAGACAAGGCTTCAACCTATCAACCCTAGGGGAAGACGACTCACTAAGGTGTAGTAAACCTAGGCCTTAGTGTGTCTTCCTCCTTCTTTAGCTCAAAGGGCAATGTAAAAAACGGCTAGCTTGAAGAGTGAATGGTAGGGTGTTGCAATGGCAAGGCCCTAGCATTTGTCTTCAACAAATAAAATGGCTTCTTAGCATAACCTAGTAGGGACTTGAAATAAGGACACCAACATGTGCTTATTCCCTAGGGTTTAATCCAGCAAATTTCATTAACAAAATGCAAGTAAAATACCATAACCATTCAAAAAAAGGAATGATTGCATAAATTCACTTACATTCACCAAGCATTCATTTAGCCAAACCCTAGTTGTAAACCTTCTACTAAGAAAATGCCAAAAATAGCCAAGAAAAGCCTCCTTCAACAAGTGCGCATCAATAATTTCAGCCACAAACCCTAAGAAGGGCGCAAATTTCAGACCTCACCAAGTGGTGAGTGAAAGATGATGAGAAAATGAGAGTTAAAACCCTCAATTTATACAATACCAATAAACTTAATTTAATTTTAGGTCACCAAAAGGCCGACATGGCCAAAATACATAATAATACTGTTTTTACATTAAATCACATAATCAAACCCTAATCAAGAAAATAATGAGGACGTCATGCCCTTTTAGGGTGACGTTATCCCTTTCTAGGGCAATGTTGACCTCCTAGAGAAAAACGTTAGGCCTCCTTGGGCTTCCAGAGCAAGCCACACATGCCACACGTGCCACAATTGCCTCCCAAAATCTCCACAAATGCTGGATGACATCATGACTGTCCTGGGTGACATCATGGCCTTCCAAGGCCAACGTCCTGGTGGAAAAGGCACAACCCCCCTGGGTACAGGTCTACTCGGCTGCCTCTGGTGGAACGTCCTCCTCTTCCCCTGTGCAAACCCTCTGACCTGTCTCTACCCCTTGCTGGGGTCTTAGCATCCATCTGGTGGGCTCTCAGGCCCATGGAGGTCCGAACTAATCATCTCCCCATGTGTACCTATCCAATATGGTACTTGTTCGTTGGGTATGATCCTGCACATCAACATATACACCCTCCATGGACTCATAAGTCACAGGGATCATAGCAATGTCAATCACATCCAATCATTAATATTTATCAAAAATGTGCATAAAACCCCTTTTACATCAGTCAAATGCTCAAAGACATTATACAAATCTGCAAGCCAAGTTTGGAGGAAGTGACAAGGCGTCCTATTGGGCTAGTGTTCACTGGATGTGGGATGTTTCTGAGAGAAATCAAATCCAAGTCATGTGAGTGGATGAGGTGGAAAAGCGGTGCAATGATAGCAGGGAAATGCATGTCTTACCTGTGGGTGCCTCTGTAGAGGGTGAGCTGCACCTGTCCTGGATGCAAATTTTTTCGAGCCCATTCATGCCTTTTTATCTTTATTCTTTATTGCTTTTTCTTCAAGAAGCTAATCAGGGGACACTGCCCTGGCGTGGTGACCAGTGGTGGTAATGTTAGCCACAAGCACTTTCACGGAAATGGGAAGGCTGGCTCGTGATGAGATCCCCTTTCTCTTGGCTATGCCACCAAGATCCACTACCTTGGCGTGGTAACCAGCTACTAGTAGTGTCATACCGCTAGATGCCCATGGACCTAATAGGTTGGCTTGTGATGAGACCCCCTATCCTATGACTAGGTCTTTTTTTATTATTTTTTATGGGTCCCTCTATTTCTTGCCGAGAATCCTTTTACTGCTTTCTTGGGGATCCTTGGGCGAAGCATATCGAGGTTTTATTTTTAGGCTTTTATCTTTTGCCAACTACTTTTACCCTCTAGGCCTTTAGCCCCTTCTTCCCACAAGGTAAGGTGCAACCCTTAGATAATTGGCCAACCTAATGCCTAGACCAGTGTAATGGGATGGATGAGCGGGAGTAAGATGGAAAATGGTAAGTATGATGGGAGCGGACGATGACTTTTCATGAATCCCCCAGTGACAACTCAAAACCTATAGGCACAAGCTTACTAGGGCATCTTGTCATTCCCCCCAGACATGGTCAAGTGGATAAGTATAAGATCCAAGCACCCATTAGAAACAAAAAGAACTGAATGCACATATTCAAAGGTTTTTAGGATCAGAGTGACACATACCATGATACCCGGACTCATTACCTCGTGGAGCAAGACCCACTTCTGCTACAGGACCAGGCCGAGGTGATGGATGCTGCTGCTGCTGACAAAGTGGAGGCACCGAAGGAAGAAAAGATGGGCCATCCAGGGCCATGCTCAAGTCGATCTGGCTCTCGGTATTCCATGTCTAGGACCTGTGGGCCTCGAGACATAATTTTGTTCGTTATCCCTAAAATGGGGGATAACAGTGCCAATTGATACTTCACCATGTGTCTATGCTCGAGTACTAAGACTTATGCTTTTCTAGATTTATGTTTATGCTACTTTACTTTGCAGTAGTATGTGTTGGGTGTATTGGCATAAGCCAATCCAATTTTTGAGTTTTGATTAGACTTGGACGGTTGTCAGTGATAGTGGATACTGCATGCATGAACCATTTTTTTTAATAAATCTATGTACATATTAATAATTTAATAGTTAATGGAAGCTTTATGTCAATAATAATACATTATATAATTTATGTGTGTGTACTATTTCCCCATTTCAAATTTTCAAAGAGTCGTTTCTGAAAGCTGTGCTATTTCAGAAGCCCATACCCATTCTCCAGTCCATGTGACACATTCTTTGCAAGGATTCATTAGAGAGGGAACATCCCTGATTTATATCCATGTACATATGAGTTTTCCACCATGAATATTCTCAGTTAGGTCTTGGTTGATTTCGTAATTATAAATGATGGTTAGTTGACTGTTGTCTTTAATTTTATGCCAGTTTTTGGAGCATGGATGCCTAGAGTTCTATCTTGCACTTACATATTGATTTACAGTTAGAGCTTAAATGGTTTCTCCTTCCAAGAGGAAATTGGCTTTGTAGAGCCATGTTACCAGAAATAGGGAACAATAAACGGAAAGGGAAACAAGAATAAAACGAGAAATGGGGCTACTGGGTTTCACGGGGTAAGAAACGTGAATCCACTCCCCTCCTAGCATATATTATACATATAAATCTGATTAGTAATGTGCTAATGTAGCATTAAGAAAGGAATGGGAATGGGAATGGGAACAGAGCAAGAAATGATTCTTCTAGTCAAGTTTCTGATAACATAGTTGTAGAGTACATTTCAGAGGCATTGAGACCTCTTTTGCTTCCTTTTTAGTTGTTGTGATATACTTTTTTTTGTTTTCTGTCCTATGTTGTTCAATGAAAAGTTTTATCTTAGATATGGTATTTTCAATTTTGATAGATGCTTCAAGCAGCTTTCCATTGGCTGCAAATATGTTGATTTTTCAGGTCCTACTGAACACATTTTACCATCTCTGGACATTAATAATATTTCAACAGTAATCTCAATTTCTTCATCCCTTTTCAAATTTTGAAAAATAGTTAATAGAATTTCCTTGAGGGAGGAGCCTACCTTTTCTTTTCAAGTTATTGAGATTGATAATTATTTGTCTTTACTGTCATGCAGGTTTAGTATTGCAACAGAGTTGACAGAAACAGCTAAATTTGAAGGGGAGTTGGGTCTAGCTGGCATCCTTGTCTGGATGAGATTCATGGCAACTAGACAGCTTACATGGAATAGAAACTACAATGTGAAACCACGGTATAGTTGACAATACATTACTGCTTCTCTTTTATGATTGTAATTTATTTTGTTACTTTTGAACTTAGAACACATTTAGAAGAGTAACTGATTCACAGACACTGCTGATCTCCAGCCTAAGCTAGCCCAGATTTCTATTGTTCTTGTCCTATATCGAGTCTTCCCTTACCTGAATCTTATGAAATTCTCTCTAAAAAATAAATTTACTTGTTAGTTGGTTGGTTTTTCCTTGGTATAGTCTTCTAAATGTAATCTCAATCACATGCATACAGTCTGCATTTACTTGTTGAAATATTCATAAGATTTCTTCATGAGAGGTTTTCTGATGCAAATTATTAGAAATTGGAATGAATCAATCTGGTTCATACTCTAAATATCCAAAATAAATAGGATAGTAATGAGAAATCCATAAAATAATACTTTGAATACGATTGAATTGAATGATTGATGCAATGAGCCTTCTGATGGTATACTTTTATGCATTGACTAGTCACTAAGATGAAGAGTTGTGTTTCTTAGTTATGTTGTGTCCTTTAAATTATTTAATTAATTATTTTGATGTTTATTTATGTATATTATCTTCATTACATTGCCTCCCCCTACAAAAGTGACTTGTCCTCAAAGTATAAAAAGTAGTCTTCGTTCTTGCTTGTAATGCTTTCACATGATACTCTTTTATTGCTGTTGTCATAGTCTAAGAAACAAGACAATATGATCTTCCAAGTATAGAACAGAATTGTCGTTGGCTAATATATTTTCCTTGAATGGTCCCTTTTACTTTTAAAATCGCTGAAACAAATTTTCCTAAAGTGCTAGGAAATCTTCCTCTTTTCTTGTCACTAAGTTTCATTTTGTTTTCGTCAAAACTTCCTTCAAACAATATCATCATTATGAAACTTATATCTTTATTTGATAATAAGTGGGTGCACAAAATTCAAAGTGCGAGGGTCCCACTTGTAATTGATATGATTCTAAGTCTTAGATAGTTGGCTCTTACTTGGTCCTTGTTCACTGTTTAGCCTTTTGAAATAATTAAAATATCTCAATAATGGGCTTGTTCTCCCAATGGAATATTATGCTTCTTCTCCCTGGAATACTAATTTGATACATAATACTCCCTTATATTTCTTTTCAAGGAATCAAATATTATCATTACTCC
>JASDQU010303697.1:0-13732 GCA_032191745.1 Picea mariana | reverse complement strand
TTTGGCATTTCTTGTGCTGAAGTGTTTCAATACACCAAGTCACGAACCTCAAAATTTTTGGCGTTTTTCATTTCGACGTTTCGACATTTTTCATTTTGGCATTTCTGTGATGAAGTGTTTTGACACTCCAAGTCACGAACCCCGAAATGATCTGACGACTTCAAATTTGATCTAGTGGACATAGATCAAACGGTTCTTGTTAACTTCTCAAGGACAAATCAACGGTCATATACAACTCTTATATTACTCCTCCAATGCTTAATCCAATGGATATGACTTAATCATTCATCGAGATGGATGGTTGTCGTGGTTTCGGTATTTCGACATTCGGGACTTCGTGATGTTGAAGTTTTTGCTTACCATGCAAAAATCCCAAAATAGAAACTCCCGGAATCCCAAAATAGAAACTCCCGGAATCCCGAAATAGAAACTCCCGGAATCATGTGACGTGTGTCCCTTTTGGTATTTTGACATTCGAGACTTTGTGATGTTGGAGTTTTTGCTTACCATGCAAAAATCCCGAAATAGAAACTCTTGGAATCCCGAAATAGAAACTCCCGGAGTGACGATCTATGAAATTGACGATCTCCGAAATTCAAGCTATGCCTGTGCAAACTGATCCATGGTGCCTGTGCAAACTGACCAACAAACTCCCCCTTTGGAATTTTAAAGTTGGGCATTAATGATAAAAACAAGTCATGTGCAAACTGTGCAAGCTGCAATTCCTGCCAACAAGAAGAGCATACTCAAAGATTGACGTTCAATTTCTGGTCCCAATGCAACTATTTGTGATATAGAATGATTCCAACTTATTTTTAATCAAAGAAAGCCATCCATGTGGCAAAAATGAAAGCAAAAAGAGGATAAATATGGATTTTAATCTCCTAAGTGCCTATGTTTTGACTAACGCTTCATGTGGAGAGGGAATCTAAATGTGGTGCATATTACAATCTGCATAGAATCAAACTTAAAAAGGCTACGGGCCTTCAAGATATCACAAAAACCCTTACAATGTATGATTTTATGGACAGATGCGCGGGTTGCAGAGTAGACAGAGGCACATTGGGTGCAAATGCACAAATTAAAAATGAATTTTTGGCGTAGTGTGCTGAGAAACACAGTGGGTTTGGAGCACATGCTCGGAAGATGTGCCCATGGGTTAAAAAACCTGTGCACTTTCTGTTACACAGCTGTGAAGGAAATTTTGGATGAAATTCTCTCAGCTCAACTCTGAATTTAGCTTTTTGCAGGCAGGCATAGGCCGGGTCTAGTTCCTGCAAGTTAAATAAGACAAAAGGAAGTGCTCAATCAACCCAAATGGGGAGGAAATTGATACTTTTCCCCAGTGGAGTCACCAATCTGTTGCGTCCCTTTCATCACCTAAATGAGAAAAATAAGGATGCTTACAAGTCCAGTTGGGTTAGTTGGACAAGAAAATAGTGAATGAAAGAGTTAGAAACATCAAGCATAAGAAATAAACCAAGAACTAAACTAATAACAATAAAAGAAACTAAACTAGAGTGTATAAAGGAAATAGAACAAAAATAAACAACATTCATGCCACCAATGGATAAGTTGTATTAGTGGGAAAACACCAAAGAGAAATGGAGACTTATGGGTCCCCTCTTCCTCCAAGGGAGGGATCTTGAACCCCCAATTATTAAACTCTTCTTACAAGTAGCAAACTAGAATGAAATGGTGAAGAAATCCAAAGTTCATTCACTCAAGAGGTGATGTGAATGGCCAAATGAAATGGTTCTTGTATCCTCTTGATGAGGAAAGAGAATCCTCCTAGAGAATATAGGAAGCATAACAATACAAATTAATTCCTTGAAAATATAGTGCACCCATGGCCTCTTTTTATAGCAAAGCTTTGAGGCATTATTCAACCAGTCTTTAGTGTGAACAAGGGGTTCTTTAGGGCACCCTTAGATCTTTGACCAACCCCCCACTCGGATTCAGCTCGAATTTGGGTGTCAAATCGACTTGGGAGATGAACCAGAAGTGGGTGGAAGGTCGGCCAAAATCATAAATGCGCCATTCTGAGGTGTGCGCAGATTTTTGCATCCATAGTCGCTCATCGGGTGCATATGCACTTTTTCGACGTTATTTGACTGTCGCATGTGCATGCGTTGCCTTTGTATCTTGAGCGCATTCTGGTTTTTTAACTAGTTGTATAGTTTTGTTCCCTTTGGAAATGCATTTTTTGGGCCATGGATGAACTAATGGGTGTTTGAAGATGTTGGATTCCTATAACCATTTTCGGACGAAATTCTAGTGATAACACTTCTACTCCCGATGACAATTCCACTGACATCAATGACCCAGATCTCATCGGGGCTCCTATCGGTGGATTTGACAGTTCTCTTCTATCTCAATTTTTCACCATCATCGTCAGAACCCCGCGTTCCAACTCTTTTCCTGTTTAAAGACTTGTCTTCCTGACGAAGATGTCTTCCCAAATGAAGGGCTGCGATCTATACGTCTGACAAAATCAATGACTAAGATCATCCCCAATTCATATGCAGGGATTTCTATAGGAAAACGGTTCGGTCTTGGACTTAGGAACTTTAGGAAATATTCTAAGTCTTTTCCAAGGATTACTAGGCCTTCTTGGCCTTCTCCTTCTTCCCCAATGGGCTAAGTCAATCTTTATTCATAATTTTTGATGAATATTTGCATCTTGCGAATGTTTTTTGAAAGGTAGAGGGTTTCATAGGGGTTAAGGTTCTCCGACTACGTAGAGGCCTTTCCATGATTCAGAGTAATTCTACCACTATCCTTCTGAATAAGGTTTATACCTTTCAAGCTCTCCATTCAAAAACATGATACAACCATCCATACAGTTTTCCCATCACTTCAAGTTCAAGGACTTGCCAAAGAAATCAACATTAGAAACATTAACCAGGAATTTATATTTCATATCAACTATAGACATAATTCATTTGGTTTTGATCAAATTACATAGAGTAAAGGGAATACGCATCTGTTACAAATTTCCTCCAGCCAACTAACTATGGGTATTCACCTTTCCACCCAACCATAAGCTCTACGGCTCTGTAACTTTGGCAACAGGCCGCCCTCGTTCCAGGCCATGATATCACCAAGGAATTTTCTCATGTTCTTAGGGATACTGGTATGTGAATTCTATTCCACTCTTGGTGATAGTATCCTCAAAAGTACCTAGCCCATTCCTCATTGAGGTTTATCATATGCCCCTTCCAACATCAAACTCGCAGCCTCTTAGCTCATGTTTGGTATCTGGACCCTCAGACGGGTCTTGCAACCAAAATATCCTATTAGACTCCAAACTCCCCTCCTTGTTATCTTTCACATAACTTCTTCTTAGACCCCTCAATTTGTGCATTCCCTTCCTGTAAACACTTGGGAAGGTTCTTGATATGTCCCCTTGTTTTCCTTCTATCAGAAGGAACCTATGGGGTCAATATGGGTTGCAGGAAATGGTACTATGTGGTTACTTCTGAACGACAATTTTCACTGCCTTAGACAGATCTCCCATACTCTTATTCATTGAGGGTGGTTAGTTATTCAAATATTTCCCCCCTCTCATTAACTGATTTTTATCGAAACTAGGGAAGGGAAATAACTCATTATTTTCCAAATTAAATATCACAGTAAGGGGATTTGGGTCATCTTAGCATAATGAATCCCCCCTAATAGGCTCCCTCATTCTTTCCTCTAGTGGTATCATGGCCAATAATTTGAAGGCTTCACCCCCATAGTCATATGTTGGCATTTTAACTCAAACAATAATACATTTAAAATGTTTGTATTCTAGTGCATGGAAATTATCAATCATGATTAATTACAAGATGGGTAAAATAGGGGTATTACAACATCTAAATTCCTTCAATACTTTGGTAAGTAAACTTGGATCTGTTAGTATTATGCTTATAGAAGAAGATAAGTGTATTACTTTGTTATGTTCTTTGCCAGACTCCTGGGATAATCTAGTTGTAGCGATTGGTAGTACCACTTAATCTACATTGAAGTATGAGTATGTAGTTTCATCCTTGTTATCAGAAGAGATGAGGCGAAAAAGCATAGATAGTCATAGCATAGATGCTTTATCTATAAGAGGTCATCCAAAAGATAGGAATAAAATTAAGTATTTAAGGGGGATATCTAAATATAAAGGTAGATCTAAATCCCTAGGAAAATCTTTGAGGAAATGTGGTAAAGCTAGGTATTATAAGAAAGATTGCAGGTCTAAGAATGTTGATAAAGAAAATAGATTTGATGATAACTCTTCTGCAGAGGTGAAAAACTCCACATAAGAAGGAGGTGATGCTTACTTGGCATCTACAGGTACACATGCAGATTGTTATGTATGGTTGATCGACTCAGGTGCATCATTTCATATGACTCCTCACAGGGAGTGGTTCAGTGAATATGAAAGGTATGATGGTGGTGTTGTCTTTCTAGGAGATGACTCGACAACCAAAATCATGGGATGTGGAAGGGTTAAGTTTTTGCTGAAATATAAAAGGATTATAACTCTCCCTAGATTTCTACACATTCTAGATCTATTCAGGAGCCTAATATCTATAAGTAAGTTGGATGATGCAGGTGCAGATACTTTATTGGGAAAGGGCACTTGCAAGATAGTATGAGGATAAATGGTGTCGATGAGGGGAGTTTGGTGTGGAGCTATATACAAGTTATTGGGAAGAACTTATATTGATGAGTGTAACAGTTTTATTCTACCTGAGTAGAGAAATAAAGAAGACATTATCCATACTGGCCATGGAATGAAGCCCATGTTGTGGCATCAAAGATTGGGACATATTGTAGAAAAGGGCCTTCGAACACTACACAATAAAGGTATGGTTGAAGGTATGTCTAGTTGCACACTGGATTTTGATTTCTGCGAACATTGCATATATGGTAAATATAATTGAGTAAGATTCCCATCAGGGATGATTTTAAGGATGGAAATTTATTTTAAAACATAGAAACCTTGGCGATTCTTACTAATCCTTCATATGCCAACTATAAATGTTTGGCGATGTTTTTGTAAAAATATTCAAATTTCTAAGGATTTTATATAGTTTGTATAATTTTGGTGATTTTTAAGGTAAAATAATTTTATCCTATAGAATTTGGGCAAATCATTTTTAGAATGGTGAATATTGTTTTGGAAAAAACCATGGAAAATTAGCTCATGAGCGAAATTTAGCCCCTAAAATCATCCTTGATTCCCATCTGGTGCTACAAGAGAAAAGGGGATCTTAGAGTTGATACACAATGATTTGTTTGAACATGTGTCTGTTCCACCACTAGGTAAATATGTGTATTATGTTTCATTCATAGATGATATCTCAAGGAACACATGGATTTAATTTTTTAGGAATAAATATGAGGTATTTGATAAATTTAAAAAGTTTAAGGCTCTGTTAGAAAATTAGACAGAGAAGAAAATAAAGGTGTTGAGGACAAATAATGATGGAGAATTATGTGGGAATGAATTTGAAGATTTTTGTAAGAAGTGTGGTATAGAAAGGAATAAGATTATTCGATACACACCTCAATAGAATGGGGTTGCAGAAAGGACAAATAGGATTTTGATGGAAAAAGCAAAGAGCATGCTCAGTGGTGCCGAGTTAGAAATGAATTTTGGGCAGAGGTAGTGGGTACTGCATGTTACCTAGTAAATAGATCACCCTCATCAACGCTGGTGGAAAAAAATCTGCATGAGATATGGAATGGTAAGAAACCATTTCTTGAACATCTCAGAGTGTTTGGTTGTGATTCTCATGTACATGTTCTAGAGGAAAATAGGAGTAAGTTGGATAATAAAGCTAAAAAGTGTATGTTTGTTGGTTATAAATATGGTATGAAAGGTTATGAGCTTTGGAACCTAGAAACAAAGAAGATTGTTTACAACCATGATGTTGTTTTTAGAGAGGTTAAAGATGTTCCCAAACAAGAATTCCTATCAATGCAAGAAGAACGTAAGAAAATAGAGTTTGAATTGGATGATGCAAAATTGGAATCAACGAAAGAAGATGAATACGAATAAGAAGAACCTCATACTATGGTATTAAGGAGATCAATGAGGGAAAGAAGACAACAAGAAAGGTATATTCCACCTGATTTTCAAGCTAATTTTGCTTTATCTATCACTGATGATGATCCCAGAACTATCATGGAAGCAATGGATTCAGAGGATAGCAAACTCTAGAAGAAGGACATGGTTGAAGAGATGGATGCCTTGGATAATATTGAGGCATGTGATCTATTTGAGTTCCCAACTGGAAGAAAGGCCATTGGTAGAAAATGGGTGTTTAAGAAAAAGTTAAATATAGAAGGCAAAGTGGAGAAATAAAAATCTCGGTTAGTAGAAAAAGGTTATTCTCAGGTAGAGGGAATTGACTTTGGTGAAATTTTTTCTCCTATTGCCAAGTTAACTTCTATTAGATTTATTTAGTTTGTTGTTGTTGCTTTTGATTTTGAGGTAGAACATATGGATGCAAATATAACATTCCTACATGGGGATATGGAAGAATAAATCTACATGAAGCAACCGGAAGGATTTGTGGTGAAGATAAATAAAGAGTTGGCTTGTAAGCTAAAGAAGTCACTATATGGTCTGAAGCAATCACCTAGGATGTGGTACCAAAAGTTTGACACATAAATCCTTGTAATGGGATTTGTGAGAAGCAAGGTTTATCGCTGCTTATATTCCAAGAAGGTTGGTAATCACTTTATTTATGTAGTGTTGTATGTCGATGACATGTTGTTGGTAGCAAATAACATGGATGTTATCAAGGAGGTGAAATCAGAGCTATCCTACAAATTTGACATGAAGGATATCAATGTTGCTAGCTTCATTCTGGGAATGGATATTAAAAGAGATCGTGCAAACATGAAATTCTGGTTGAATCGGAGAAAATATGTTGAGAATATATTACAGAGTTTTAATTTGTAGGAAAGTAAACCGATAAAGGTTCCTATTCCAGCAGGTGTAAAATTATTTGTAGATCAATGTCCCAAGACACAGGAAGAGGAAGAGGTCATGTCCCATGTTCCATATGCTAGTTCAGTTGACAACTTGATGTATGCAATGGTCTGTACTAGGCCAGAAATTGCACATGTAGTGAGAGTTTTGAGTAGGTATAAGTCAAAAAGAGGGAAGGTGCATTGGACAACAGTAAAGAGGGTTTTCAGGTATTTGTGTGGCACTTATAGTTATGGATTGTGCTACCAAAGAAGACCAGGATTGGACATATTGTTGGACATACATGGGTTTGTTGATGCATACTGGGATAGAGATATGGATTGCAAACTATATACAAGTGGGTATGTGTTTAACCTATTTGGAGGAACAATCAATTGGATGAGAAAAAGACAGGCTATAGTGGCACTCTCAACTGCAGAAGCTAAATGCATGACAACCACTCATGCATGCAAGGAAGCAATATGGTTACATAGATTGTGTTCAGGTATTGGGTTGGTACAACAAGTAGTAAGATTCGATTGTGATGGTCAGAGTGAAATATTCTTTGCTAATAACCCAAATTATCATTCAAAGAAAAAACTTGTTAATTTCCAGCATCACTTTGTGAGAGACCTGGTTGAAGAAAAGAAGGTGTTGCTGGAGAAGTTTAACACTTTGAAGAATGTTGTAGATTCATTGGAAAAGTCCGTGAGCACCAAGAAGTTCTCCTGGTGTAGATAAACAATGGGCATTATTATTGACTATGTAATCATGTGACCCCATGTATGAAAAGAAAACAACAAGTTGGAGAATGTTGGTTAGGTGTTATATTCTTTGCATGTTTCTGGGGGGGTGTGTCAGATTTGATCACTACGTTTGATGATTGCATTTGGAGATCCATCCCTAGTAGTATTTTACATGCGCATCAAGCTCTACCCGAGAGGGGGTCCCAGGGGGTGCCAGGATTCCCCCCCCCGGATATGCGAAGCATTCAGGGTAGTGCCCCGAATATTGTTTTTGGCGTTTTTTCTATTTTAGCATTTTTCAGTATTTTTAGCGGTTTTCTAAATTAATCCTGGATTAAGGGATTAGGGTTTTGTTAGTTGTTGAATACCTAAAATTTTGTATATATTGTATTTTGAATGGTGGAATTAATACAATGAAGAGTTGAGAGGTGCGACACTAAGGAAGGCTGGTTTTCTCCCTATTAAGGGTTTCCAATGTAAGTCTTTGTGCAGTATGTGCATGAACCATTGATTAATTTATGTTTTTCTTAAGAATATGTATGCATTTATTTACTTCAAAGGTTTAAAGCTTAAATTGATGCCCCTATAGAGTCTTCTGCTAAACCATCACTTTGTTTCCATTATTACTTCCCTATTTTAACTACTTCAACTACTTTCATTTTAGTCTCTTGGATCAAGAGGAATTAAGGATTCTTATATTTAATAATATCCTTGACAATCAAGACCTTCGGGTCAATGCTGAGACCCCTAAAACTACATGATACTAAAATCATTGTTTGGATTTGGCAGTCCCTCCTTTGGGAGGTTCATTACTACCTTGAACATTATGGGTTTTAGAACCACCCATAATTTTTACTATGGTTTGTTGCGATCCCATCTGAATTTCTTTTCTTTCTTGTTCCTCTCCTTTTGTGCAAAAAGCCTTCCTACTTGAACTTCTCAACAAGTTATCCTCTAATGCTTTGTCTTCCATTCCCTCATATTGAGAGGCTTCCACTTCTATTCTATCTCTTTCTTTAGGAAACACCACTTCAACATCTTTGAAATTATCCATGTCATCTGTAACATACCCAACTCCCTTGCTCAGTCTCACTACTACCATTTCTACTAAAATATTGATTTAAATGCATAAACATAAACATCATGACATACAAACATGCTATTATCATGAATAATTTAAAAACGAGAATGTATCCATTTCAACATTCACATCAGACATTAAACACACACAATAACATTCATATATATATAAATTACATTGTAAATGCAAAATTCTATCACAACATTAAATAATATATAACACAGTGATCAAAAAACATATTTTAAAACATTTTACACAATCGATGTTCCTCCCAACCGTAATCTCTATTGCACCAATTCTCTCTACAATAGGCCATACTTGAGATGGGGAAATGATTCCACAAGGACATACATGATCCTACCAGTATCTACAACCACTATAACAACTCAAATACCCACTATAAAAACATTCCAAACACCCAAATCTCTTCCCCATCAGTCTGCAAAACCCAAGGGATGGCATTTCCTTCTTCGGACCATAGTCTCTCAGACAATCTCCATCCCCTCTAGGGCTCTAGAATAGACCATCTAGGAATCTCTCCACTGGGGGCTCTAGGAAATCCTACTGCAACAATAGTGCTCACACAACATATACAAATTCTCTTTCGGTAATTTCCTCAACATGAATCATTTATAGGCATACTAACCTCCGCAACACTATTACCATATCTAGTAAGCTATCTTCCATACCCACTATGGCTGGCCATTTCTTCCCATCACTCAATTATGTTTTTCATCACTTCTTGCTAACTATAAAAACTACTCTCTTTCCTACTTAAAGATTTCCATTCTCTCGTGCTTTCCTAACTCTTACTCTTTCCCCAAGGATGATTACACTCAACCCATGTTTTCATAACTTAGTGGAATGACTTCCTCACCCAACCCCTTACATGAATTCAATTATTTGAATGTTTAATAAGTCAAAGGGATAAATGGCTAAATGAAAAATTGATTAATGAAAATGGATTAAGACTCAAGGCATAAGGAAACCCATCAAAGCCCCAATTAATCCCCCTTTCTTGTGGAATCATATCCCCCCATTACTCTAGTCCTTACCCATCTACAATAGGTGGTGTATTAAATTTTATTATTTTCCAATGTACAATGTTTACATATTACATCGCTTGGCCTGTGGCCATTCATAATACTTACAAATATACAATGCTACATAGGGGATCAAAGTTGGGATGTTACATCATTTAATCTTGATCCCCACCCAAGATTTTGTTTCTTCATCGATAAGGGTTTCATCTTCAAAAATATACCCCTATTTCCATGTATGGTCAACTGACTCATTCCTTTCCTCTTTGGGAAGATATGATTTTGTTTGGACTAAAGGGGGCACCCCCAACAATTTTTTCTTTCCCTCTTATTGTTATTTCTCCTTCTTTTCCACATATGGTTTGTTGGAACATCACGTTATTATGGTTCATCAAACTTCTCCTGGAATTAGTCGATCGGGCGGTCAAACTACATCTTGAAAAAGTTGGTTAAGCGATTGACTAGATATCAACATCATTAAATTGAGTAGTTGACAAGCCTGTCGGTCGGATAATCGACCGGTAGTGAAAGACACCCGGTCAGTGGATTGACCAGTTGAGAAATCAACTATGAGTTGGACACATGGATGTTTGGGTCGAGCATCCTTGTCGAGTTGACTTGAGAACACTAATTTGACGGAGTCAACTCAAACCACCGACGGTTATATGTGGACAAGATCCTCCCTATTTCAAGGACGTTGGTTAGATATTGAAGATATAAATAGAAAACTCGATGGGTCATTATCATCATGCTGATATCAGTGTTGTGTATAAGATATCCATTATGTATTGTGATGTTTTGATCACAATGCATTATGCTTAAGTGTTGTAACGATGCCTTTAGACACCACCTTCTTTCTTCAAAAAATTGTTACCTCTTTGGTTATCTACAATTTTATTTGTCTATTTTGTATCATGTTACACCAAATATCTAACATGGTATCAGAGAAGATGGTTTGAAACCTTTGGCATGTTTACAGGTAGGTGTGCTTGTCATTGATCACAAGATCAGAGTATGCAGTGATGGAAAAACAGGGACAACATAAGCTCAGAAGAGATAGTGCAAAGGTGCACGAAGAGTGCAAGCATGTGCTTGTTTATTTGATGGCAAATAGGCAGGCAAGGAAGATCAGCAACGCAGGGTAATTGCATGGAAAGATCATAAGTGTAAACTCCATTTCGGAGTTTTGGATACCGGGCATTGGAGGAGTCAAGGAAGCAACTCATGACAAGAATGTCGAAATGGTGAAATGTGAAACATCGGAATACACTGATCCAACTCCATTTTGGAGTTTTAGATATTGGGAGATTGAGAAGTCAAGAGTCGAGACTCTTCAATGCAGGAGTCCCGGAGTTGCGAAATCCGGAATCCCGAAATCCCGAAAGAGGCACATCAACAAGAGTTTTGCAGACCGGGAAATAACTCCATTTTGGAGTCCTGGATACCGGGAGTTAAAGTGTCGAAACACTTCACCACAGGAGTGTCGAAATGATGAAACGACGAAATGAGAAACGTCAAAATTCCGAAATAGACACATAAACAAAGAGTTTCACAGACTAGCAAATAACTCCATTTTAGAGTTTCGGATACCGGGAGTTGGAAGAGTCAAGACTCTTCATCATCAGGAGTCCCGGAATCGCAAAATGCAAAACCTCGAAATCCTAGAAGAAGGAGGATAGTTTTGGATACCAGGAGTTGGAAGAGTCAAGACTCTTCATCATCAGGAATCTCGGAATCGTGAAATGCGAAACTCTGAAATCCTGAAAATAGGAGGACAGTTTTGGATACTAGGAGTTGGAAGAGTCAAGACTCTTCATCATCAGGAGTCCTGGAATCATGAAATACGAAACACCGAAATCCTGAAAGCAGGAGGAAAGTTTCAGATACCAGGAGATGGAGGAATCAAGACCCGAAACTCTTCATCATAGGAGTCTCAAAGTGTCGAAACGCGAAATTGTGAAATGCAGTTTTGAATAAGGCTGTGGTCACAGCCGATAGTCACATCGTCGAAGAGATGTAGAGAAGAGATCGAAGAGTTAAGCTCCTTTTTCAGAGTTTTAGGGATCGCGACTTGGAGAGTCGAGATGCCTCGCAATAGGAACTCGCGACATGTGAAATCATGAGGTGGCGAAAAGAGAAATGCCAAAATGATCGAATCTAGTCCAGCTAAGCTCCTTATTTTTTCGGAGTTTCAGGGATCACGACAATGAGTGTCAAGATAAATCTTCACCACAGGAATACCGAAAGGCTGAATGCGAAATGTCAAAATATCGATGTAGGCGGTGGTCACCGCCAGTGGTCACGTAAGTGGAAGGAGCTAGAATAGCTAGGCTCCATTTCAAGGTTCGCTCTATAACTGCTAGAAATCATTGATGGTTTCTGCCAGAGGACTCGAAGAGACTTCAGTGTGATTGCCAGAGGAATTGAAGAGTCTCAAGGCATTTGCCAGTGGAATGAAGACTGTTCATAGAGGCGATTGATAGATGGAAGAGCATTGAAGCCTGTAACTACAACAAAGAGGTTGAGCTCGACTGTAACAGAGAAGATGAAGAGTTTTGAATGCTAAAGAGGCAAATGAATCTTGGCATAACACCCATTGATGATGGACGCATGGGTTTAACTGCCAGAGAAGCTGAAGAGTTGCTATGATGATTAGGTAGAGCACTTGACATGGGAAGAGCATGCAGAAGCATGGCGAGATAGCATGCACAAGGTGCACAGAGACTATAAGTATGTTGAACAAAGATGAGATGAGGGTTGTTTTTGGTGGAGAGAATTTCAGGCGTAGAGAAGGAGGAGTGTGCAGTAGCTGAAATACAGAGAAGAGGAATGATGCATTGAATGGAAATGGCGCACAAAGCATAAAAGGCAAAAGCACAGAAAGTGCAAGGATGTGTGTAGAAATATAGTGAGACAATAAAGGAAGGTTGAGGTGCTCTTGTAGAGAAAAAAATAAGATCAAAAAGTGCAAGAAGATACAGACAGAGAGACACTGATACAGGAGAGCAAAGCAGCATAGCAGAACAATGATAAGTCTTGTAAGCCAATGAAAAATATTGTATCACTATGATAAATTTACATATAGAAAAGATTTATATTCTAGGGTGGTAGGGAGGTTCTAGGGAGGACTGTTGTCCTCAGAGGTTCAAGTGTGTGCTTGATCACAGGGAGTTGTAGCTTCCATCTGGTTGCAGCCAGAGAAACCAGGGTGGTAGGGTGGTGCAAGGGAGAACTGTTGTTCTCTGTTATATAGGTTAGTTCTTGTATGACTGGAAGTTCGTGCTTCCATCCAGTTGGTGCTGGAACACTTAGGGAGTTGGTGCTTCCTTCTAGTGGGTGCTAGAGAAACCAGGGAGTTGGTGCTAGAGAAAACAGAGAGTTGGTGCTCTCAACAAGTTGCAGCTTGCAATACAGAGGTTTTAGCCTCACAATGAGTTGGAGCTCATATGTATGATAATGTACAGAATGTAAAGATTACTTATCATATAAAGAAGAAAAGGTTTTTACCCTTTATGGGTTTCTCAGGAAATATCTATCTCTGTATATTTCATATATGACAATGATCCTGAATGTTCTATTGCTTCCTTCCCTGCATTATTGTGATTTTCATTAAGTGCTCTGCAAAGAATTTAAAATAACCATAATTGTTTAAGCATGGTAACAACCAATTCACCCCCCCCTCTCAGTTGTCCAACAATTGGTATCAGATCCAACCCCTTTTATCTAAGGGTATATCCTAGAGATTAAACATGTCAATCCATGAAGGAAATTCAACCAATAAGGCCCCTCTGTTCAATGGAACAAACTTTGCCTTTTGGAAAGTTAGAATGATAACTTACATAATGGATTTAGGTGCAGATGTCTGGGATGTAGTAGATACTGGTTATGTAAAGCCAGTTGCACT
>JASDQU010303695.1:2408-13539 GCA_032191745.1 Picea mariana | reverse complement strand
AAACAGAATAGGGAAAAAACCCAGGTGAGATGAACAATTCAACAAACAAAAATGAAACCCTAGTATAAACACTTTCTTTGCACAAATTTCTATGAACTGATCCGAAAATATCTTTTAAAGACTATGGTTGAGTTTTAAAACATGAGTTCATTAACCATTTCGGAAACTGATGAAAGAAGAAGAATTAATGATGAAACATGGAAGCCATAATAACATATACAGATCTAGAAATAAGCATAAAGAAACAACAAACCATAACAACAACGTTGATAACGGAGTTCGGAAATATCGCCTATGTCTTCAGGCCTTTGTCTCAGTGGGTGAGGATTTCTTATTTCTCTTCAAAGATTAAAAAGTACATCATAAAAGTGCCTAATGGATTAAAAACGGATCTTGTTGTGTTCTTCTAGATCTCAATAACCCATCAAAACTGACGACACTGAAAACGGATGAACGAAGCTCCCAGAAATGGCCCGCAAAATTTCTCTCCTTAATGGCTTCCCTGCATAAAAATGGCTCTGACTTTTCAATTCTTCGGCATTTTCCTGTTCTGATCCTCCCTTAAGGCTGCCAAGAACCTCTGGTTTATATAGGCTTGAAGTTGGCAACAAAATCACAACTTCCCCCCAAGATCTGGCCTAAAAAAGGGCTCCAGATCCTCCCAAAATGGCCCAAATCTCCCAATAACAGGCTAAAAATCAACAAAAATCTTATATTATAGTTAAAAAACCCATATTTGGCAAATAAAAGGGTGCATCCCCCTCTATCTGGGATCATGGTCATATGGGTTCCCTCCATGTGGCCAAGCGTTGGCGCTGGTGCACTGGCCCCCTCTGTTTTTGGGTCCTAGTCATGTGGCTTGGCTCATATGGTTGTGCCCTACCTTCCACGCGCCCCCATGCAAGTTAGATCTAGCCCCTAGTCATGTTCCTTGGTCGGCGGGCTAGCCCGACTGATCAGGCTCTATCCCATACCACACACACCAAAAAATTGGAGGTCCGGGTCACATGTGACAATTATATGATAAGCGTCGAACCGGGGTTACGTAGCAACTCTCGCGCCAACGGATAAAGGAGTGGTTTGTAGTCATATCGTAGCGGTCCCGTGGCAACACACCGGGGGCTGGGGCTAGGCCCCAACCCTTTATTCGCCCGAATTACAATGTATACAAGTTTAAATAATTAAACCACTGTATAGCTATTAAGAACTGCCACGGGTGAGCTGGTAGCCCGGCCCTGCAAAACCTTTTCTCCTAGACCAGAGGTCATGAGTTCAACTCCGATGGAGTCCATAACAATTTTTCCAACCACCGACCAATGGAGGGGTGCCATGTGGTAGCCCAAGACTGAGCCACGTGTCACCATGCTACTCGCCAATTAATATTCCACTTGTCAAACGAATATTCGACCACCTGTCTGCCTATGTGTCCAGTCAGCGCACCTACCACATCAGTTAGTTGCCACATGTCGTATGACTATACAGACCTTGCCATGTCAGCTCATGCCATGTGTCACCCTTGTAGTGGTGCCATGTGTCACAATCTGACTCGTCCACCTATCAGTTATCATGCCCAGTCAGCATGCAAATGCACCACTGTCACATCACTTATACGATCACACGAACTGTGCAGTCTTCTGCCATGTCAGTACTATACAAAATGTATAGTCAGCTGCCATGTCAGCACTATACAAAATGTACGGTCAGTTGCCACGTCAGCACTATACAGACTGTACAGTTAGCAAAATGTTTGCATGTTTGGCAAAATGAACAGATCACGATATATTTCACATACGACGTTCGTTTGAGCCCGTTCAAGCTGCATTGGGTTTGTAACAACGAGGACTACACACACATATGTTTTGAAGTGGTTCTGAGCACTTTGTTTTTTAGGCCTTCCTGGACCCATTTTGGATCACACCTCCCCACTAAGACCTTTTGGTCCTCCAAAAGGATACTAACTTGTCATCAAGTGAGGGATAGGCCACCCCACTTGTTCTTTGTCTTTAAACGGTGTCTTGTACACCTGTCTCATCAAGATCAACTGTAAAAAAACCATGATAACTTGCAACTATTGTTAGCCATTTGTACTCTATCACATCTTATTGAAGCCACTCTCATCCATGTTGACAACATTACTAATGATAACATCATAAATATGACTGCAAATGAGCTAGTATGTTTGTAATACTTGCACGACATTAGATTAAATTGAAGCAAAGTATGATTGAAATCCCATTCTACAATCATCTTATGTTCTTGATTAAGATCAATCACTTGATTTGGGACAATTATAGGTGTGTTTCTTGCATGAGTTGACTTTATTAATTGTTCCATTGTTTGAAGATATTGATTTTATTTTAAGTGATGAGCATGTACCACATATTCTTTTCCTGCTTTGATTAAGTGATATTCATTATGTTCCCTGTAGAAGATTGCTTTGTGATCATACAAATAAGGACTGCCTAAAACCATTCCACATTCATTGAGTGGCACCACATGACATATTACCACATCCAAAAACTTAGATGAAATTGCAAAATTTAATGTGCATTGGTTTGTTATGTGCAATTTATGATTGTTTCTTATCCATTTAAGTGAGTAAGGCTTATGATGCATCTGAGTGTTTAATCCCAATTGTTTAACCACTTCCTCTGAAATCAAGTTAGATTGAGATCCACTTTCTATCAATGTGTCGAACTTAGTATGTCTCATTATGACCCTTATGTGATACAATTTACTTCTAGAATCAAATCCATCACCAATTTTAGTTGTCAAACCAACCGCTGAAATTTCAGATTCATCACCTGAATCCGATCCCAAGTCTATAGGTCGTGTTGCTACTGCAAATGTTCGCCTCCCTTTCCTTTCTTTGAACCACTTTGGTCTCTTCTCAGGATGCAATTGCCAACAATGGTCCTCATTGTGCCCTTCTTTCTTGCAATGCTTGCAAGAGGGCTTCTCTTCCTTTCTTGCCATTGAATTTGCCTTCTTGCCATTCCACTTCCTTTTGTCCTCTTTTCTTGAAGACAATTCCCCTGATACACCAACTCCTATTTTTCTTGCCTCAATGTATCTTGCTTGATAATAAACGTCATCAATATTAGTACGTCCAAACATAAATACAGTGTTCTGAATATGTGCAGGTAAACCTCCTATATACTTCATAAGAGTTTCTTGGCTATGTAATGGAATGTCTAACATTAATGCCATTTTATGAAATCCATCTGTGTATTCTTGCATCATTTGTCCATTTCTTAGTTTAATACCTTGCCATTCAATCAAATCCTTCTCTTTATAACCCAAAGGATAAAATTGCTTTCTAAGTGTAGAAACAAAAAATTGCCATGATAGAAATACATTACCCACTTGTTGCGTGCCATTTTGCAACTTTCTTTTCCACCAGATGAGTGTTGTGCCTGCAAGACGAAGCGATACCAACTTGATTTGAGTTGTCTCATCCTTTATTTGTTGCACACTGCATTAAAATTCCATCTATCTGATCCAGTTATCAAGCCTCTCTGCATTGACTTCACCATCATACATGTGTAATTCAAATTTCACATCAAGCTTAAGTAAAGGTATTTCTTGTTTATGTTTATGGGAATGTTTTCTTGTGGTGGATTTGGAACTTGAACTTGAAGAAGAAGAAGTTGATGGAGAAGAAGGAGGTGAAGGAGGAGTTTGAGGAGGATCCTCTCCTTCTTCACTTTTGAACTTTGAAGATTCACCTAGAATCAATCTCTTCTATTCCAAGTAATCATTATATAGAACCTTCATCATCTCCGACATGACAAAGAAGGTCTTTCGAAACTCTTTCTCCTCATGAGAAATTCCCTCTTCTGATGCCATCTTCTCACTTTGAGAAGTTCTCTTTCTCGATCCAATCTCAGGATTCTCTTCAACAACCTCACCTTCACCACGATTCAACCTTTCCCTAGTAATCATGCAAACTCAAAAACCAACCGTCAACTTGCTCTGATACCACTTGATCCGAAAAGATCTTTTAAAGACTATGGTTGAGTTTTAAAACATGAGTTCTGTTAGCGACAATTTTTGTCTTAGGCACAAAAGTACCCAGGTCTGCAGGTTGCACAGGAAGCGCCCAAGCGCAGCACGGGAGAAACTCTTTTCCGGTTACGAGTCAAGTGAGCGGGCGAATTTTTGTTGTCAGCAGCCGAGATTCATCTACAAAGCTGATCGACGGTCATCGGGTTTTCGGGGCTGTCAAGTTGCCCGGCATTTAGTATAAAAGGTAGCACCCATAGTTCAAGATAGATCCAGGTCATCCAATCCCATTGAGACAGGTGGTAGCCAGTCGGCATCGCGGGGATCGGTGTTTCGGGAGACAAGGAACCTCCCATTCATTGCAGCTAAAATTGCCGATCGACAAAATGCCGATGGCACCTTTGGAGCCGAGCCCACAGTCCTAGCGTCAGGTCATGTCAAGCGAGCCTGGGAATGAAGGAAACCCCCTTAAGCAAACGATACCTCAGCCATTCATCTTAAGGACACGCAGCACACATTCGTGCCATGTCGGCATTCAGGAGTTCGAGGGGTAAGCGCTCCTCATCATTTCACACCTCGAAACCTCGAATCCCAAAACGCCGAAAGCGCCCAAAGTCGGGCCCATGGTTTTGGCGCCTGGTCACAAAAGGAGCAGGCCTGGAGGAGGGGTGCTAATGTTTTTCATTGGGCAATATGGGTCCCAAAACACCGAAAGCGATCTTAGCCGTTCATCCCGGAGGAACGCATGGTGCACGATTAGGTTCTTCGCCTTTTCGCCCATCACGATTTCAAAGCACAAGGAACATCTCTTTCATATCCCCGAAGCGCGAAGCGTCGAAGACGTCTCGGACCCGGGCCCACAGTATTACCGAATTAGTTCAGGACCATCAGATCAGTGGGGGACGCGTGGCGACTGTTAGGCCCTCCTGGCATTTTTCCCATCACAACTTCGAAGAGAACAGACCTACTCCTTCCTATCTGCGAACCCCAAAACGTCGAAAGAACCTTTGAAGATAGGCGTAGGCCATGGCCTGTGGTCGCTTGGGGGAGTAGAAAGGGTTGTACAAAGGGGGCAAAAAGCGTTGAGTTGAGTTTCAGAAGGGAGGCACCGTGTTCTCCAGATGTCGGTCTGACTTGGTCTAAATCCCGATACCTGCTTGGAATGAATGAAGAAGGGAGAGGGTGGTTGAAACCTCGCCTCACTCATTAATTGCAAGGTATGGACTTCCCGGCTGAAAGTCTACCTGAGATAGTCCTCTGTACTGGTTCTTTCCACGGAAGCCATGCCAAGTCCTCAACTCACCAGGGAAGCCTGTGCACACCAATTCAGCATTTAAGGGCTCATCTACCCCCTGGCGCGAGCCATGCAGAATTAAGGTGGCTGAGACGAACAAAGTTCGCTCACACAAGAATAATCCAAAATATCTGGAATATAACAAAGTAATCCATATAGGACTATAAATAATAAATGAATAATAAGATAATATATGAGATGATTACAATTGAGAATGAGGGCCTGCTTATATACCCACGCAGGGGTGCCCTTTACCAATAGTCATGTCTTTTGAGACATGACCTTTCATTATTAATAATTATTATTTATTAACTATTATTATGTTATGAATATTTATTTATGTATATTTTATGTTCATAACATTGCCTTCCCCTTAAAAATGCTTTGTCCTCAAAGCATAAGCACTGGAAGGCTTCCCTTTGAAATTTTGTTCTAGCACACGATGTCTTCTCAAATATTCTGTGCTTGTAGTTGCGACTCTCGATGAAACAAGACGATATAACCTTCGAATTCCCAAACTAGTGTGTTGCATCTTTTGGGGAGTGATCCATCCCAAATATACTTTCATTGAAATTGTTTGATGATTGATTGTTCCAAGTTGTTGATTTTGTCTTCGTTCTTTTTTAGTGTGGTATTTTATGTGTTGGTAAGAAGAACATTGTTTATTTTCCTCTTTTCCTAGTCGTTGGTCAGAAGGATTCTTGTGATTTGGATGATGATAAGGCATCCTAATCTCTTGTGAATTTCCCTTGGAATCATATTCTTTTGATGGTTGTAGTGATCTATCGACGTAAGCATTCTTTTGAATATGACCATTATTTGACTTTGTATTGGTTCCTTTTTCTACTGTCGAGATTTGAGTGTCGGATAAATTCTCTATTGGATTAGTCATTGTTTCCTTGTCGATTAATGATGTTTTGCGATATAGTTCTTCTTGTAAAGACTTCTTATCGTGCTTGAGCTTTTTAACCTGAGTTAATAAATCTTGATTGTGTCGTCTTAATCGTAAAAGTTCTTCTTTATCTTCTGACTCGTCGTCTTTATTTTTTGATTCTAGATTCTCCTTTCTTTCGTCCTTTAAGAGTTTAATTTGTTCTAGTAACTTTTGATTAAGGTTCCTTAGGCAGGAGATTTCTTCCTCTTTTTCGATTAATTTCTCTTTGAGACCTTCATTTTCTTGTTCAAATTTTTGAAAACACTGCTTCTTCTCCTTGGACTTCATGATTTTTGCAAGTAGTTTTTGATTATGATTTCTTAGGCAAGAAATCTCTTCATCTTTTTCAATGATGATTTTGTCACTTTCTTCTTGTCGATCTTGCAACTTCTGTATTGACTTCATAACAGTGGCGTATGACAGAGGAGTGCAGGCTAGATTTGATTGAAGAGACTCTTCATCCCGAGAGTCTAGTAGGCCTCTGTTGGGCAAATGTTTAGGAGTATATATACTTAGTTTTGAGATTTTTCAAAGGATCGATGGTTGAGCAAGGCTCCCGATTGTAAATTTTTGATGAAGCGCTGGTCACTATGGTTAATGTATAAGGCATTTGAGACTTCTTACTCTATGGATGTCAGCCTCTTTTCCATCTCTTTGTTTACTGTGTTAGAACAGCTCGGAATTGGAGGATCCAGTCAAGTTGTAGCTGTTATAGGATGATGTAGGTTGGATCACTGTAACAATTGCATTGTTTCTAATCGGTTCCTGTGATTTTCTTAGCGTTGAACGACTTAGAATTGGAGGATCCAGTCGATTCACCCTTCATCTCCTTGAGGCTCTAGACCGAGAGGATCTTGGCTTCTGAGTTTTTCATCCTCAAGCTTCCGAAGGCCTATCGCCCAAGGCAGTCTTTCTCACCCTTCTCACAAGTCTTCCATCTACCACCCTTTAATCCATTTACTGACGGAAGTTGGATCAAGACCTCCCTTGCTGTCTACATACCAGGCCCGGTCTCTTGAGTTAAAGCTATATATTCTTGATTCTTTATCCATTCGATCACCCCATTAAACAAAGCATGACATAAACTGATGGGTGTTGGGCTATGCTCCTGCAAGCAATCCAGGAGTGACTTCTGACGCTAACAAGTTCATTAACCATTTAGGAAACTAATGAAAGAGGAAGAATTAATGATGAAACATGGAAGCCATAATAACATATACAGATATGGAAATAAGCATAAAGAAACAACAAACCATAACAACAACGTTGATAACGGAGTTCGACAATATCGCCTACGTCTCCAGGCCTTTGTCTCGGTGGGTGAGGCTTTCTTATTTCTCTTCAAAGCTAAAAAAGTACATCATAAAAGTGCCAAATGGATTACAAACTAATATGGCTATGTTCTACTAGATCTCAAGAACCCATCAAAACTGACGTCACTGAAACGGATGAACGAGGCTCCCATAAATGGCCCACAAAGTTGCTCTCTTCAATGGCTTCCCTGCATAAAAATGGCTTTGGATTTTCAATTCTTCAACATTTTCATGTTCTGAACCTCCCTTAAGGCTGCCAAGAACCTCTGGTTTATATAGGCTTGAAGTTGGCAACAAAATCCCAACTTCCCCCCAAGATCTGGCCTCAAAAAGGTCTCCAGATCCTCCAAAAATGGCCAAAATCTCCTAATATCAGGCTAAAAATCAATAAAAAACTTATATTATAGTTAAAAAACTCATATTTGGCAAATAAAAGGGCGCAACCCCCTCTGTCCAGGCTCCCGGTCATATGGGCGCCGTCCATGTGGCCAAGCGCTGGTGCTGGTGTGCTGGCCCCCTCCATTTCTGGGTCCTGGTCATGTGGCTTGGACCATATGGTCGCGCCCTACCTTCCACGCTCCCCTCTACAAGTTAGATCTAGCCCCTAGTCGCGCGCCTTGGTCGACGAGCTATCCCGACCGACCGGGCGCCATCCCATACCACGCACGCCAAACAATTAGAGGTCTAGGTCACATGTGACAGTCATATGGTAAGCGCTGAACTGAGGTTACGTAGAAACTCCCATGCCAAAGGATAAAGGAGTGGGTTGTAGTCATATGGTAGCGGTCCTGTGGTAATGCGTTGGGGACTGGGGTTAGGCCCCAACCCTTTATCCGCCCGAATTACAATGTATACAAGTTTAAATAATTAAACCACCGTATAGCTGTTAAGAAATGCCACGAGCGGGCTGGTAGCCCAGCCCTGCCAAACCTTTTTGCTCAGACCAGAGGTCACAAGTTCGACTCCGGTGGAGTCCATAACAATTTTTCCAACCACCGACCAATGGAGGGGTGCCACGTGGTATCCCAAGACTGGCCCACGTGGCACCATTTTATTCACAAATTAATATTCCACTTGTCAAATGATGATTCGACCACCTGTCTGCCTACGTGTCCAGTCAGCGCACCTGCCACGTCAGTCAACTGCCAGATGTTGTACGATTGTACGGACCTTGCCACGTCAACCCGTGCCACATGTCACCCTTGTAGTGGTGCCACATGTCACAATCTGACTCGTCCACCTATCAGCTATCATGCCTAGTTAGCATGCCAATGCACCATTGTCACATCACCTATATGACTGTACAGACTGTACGGTCAACTGCCACATCAACACTGTACAAACTGTACAATCAACACAATTTTTGCATGTTTAGCAAAACGAACAGATCATGATATATTTCGCATACGATGTTCGTTTGAGCCCATTCAAGTTGTGTTTGGTTCGTAACAATGAGGCTTACGTACATGTCCATTTTAAAGAGATTCTGAGCACTTTGATTTTTAGGCCTTCCTGGACCCATTTTGGCTCCGGGATCCATTTTGGATCATGAACCCTAGCTAAGATCGGAYRATACAATCAAGAATTAGTGCAAATGAATATAAAATAGGCAGGTTAATAATATMRYCACTTTCAARTGACATGAAAGAACCAAATAAATGGASCYGRCATCCATTAGATACGTTTTCTYGTATGTTTTTGATGGMCRACTCTTGAGGCTYWTGGMATCTARTATGCATAACTTGACCTACTATGTATATTAATGACCATATATACCATAGTATATAAACCCTCATCAACCATAACTTGACCATAATCAACCATGGTCAACCATAGTTAACCATGGTCTACTAATCCTCCCCATACACATTGCCTACCAACTAGCACAACCACATTATTAAAAGTGGTTGATATACATCGGTCAATGCCATTTTCCACCCTTCAAAAACTAATGGCATCGATCGATGTATATCAACCACTTTTAATAATATGATTGTGCTAGTTGACAATCGACGTGTGTCACATGTGCGTGGAGAGGATAAGTAGATCATGGTTGACTATGTTTGACTATGGTTGATGATGTTAAAGTTATGGTTGGAGAGGGTTTATTATGGTTGAATCTGGGTGATCATGGTTGAACATGGTTGACCATGGTTGTTCACATTTAACTATAGCTGACTATGATAGAATATGGTTGACCATGGTTGATTTTAGTTGACCATAGTTGAGTTTAGCTAGCCATGAAAGACTATAGATGGCTATGATTAACTACAGTTGTTTATGGTTGGCCATTGTTGATGAAGGTTCACCATGGTTGAATACGGTTGACTATCAATTGACCTTGTTGACCATGTTGAGAATGGGTGAGCATGGCTGACCATGGCTGAATTTGGTTAACAATGGTTGACTATGGTTGAATATGATCAACTTATGGTTGACTTGAGTTTACTATGGTCAACATATGGATGACTATGGGTTAATATGGTAGACCATTTTGACTATAGTTGATTCGAATTTATGAGCGGAATGAAATGAAAGCAAAGATATTACAATGAAATACACATAAATATTGCCAGAAATAGAGAACTACAATAATACATGAATTATATTAATGAAAGAAATGTAGAGAGACTGTAAAAATACAGAGTGAAAGACTCACTAGAATGGTGGTAGCTTATCTCTGAGAAGAGATGTGAAGGCTACTCTCATTTGCAAGAAGATAAGTACAATGAGGCTTTGAAGGCCTTTTTATAACAAACATGAATGCCAAAACCCTAGACATCCAAAAACCTAACCCTAGGAGATGAAGCGCCAAAATTCATGTGGGCCCCGTTGGGGTAAGTTAGTACATCAACTTATCGGGGTTGTAACTATTGCATACGATCTCTGTTTTAGGCATGTGATAACCTGTTGGAAAGGTATTTTGAGAACTACACATTATGTCGTCAAGCTTTGACTTTGTCTACAGTTTGACTGTGGCAAGCCCAAAAACCGTCGTTTAGGGCCTCAAAACGACCCTGAAAGTACAGAAAGATGTATTGAGATGAAAAATACCAAAATAGGCCAGTTGGATTAGATGGGCGGCCACCAATATCTACCTGGATTTTGTGTAGGGATTCAAGACAACCTCGAAAGTGCAGAACCCATAATTACAAAGAAATGTCCCCATTACAGAGAAATGTGTTGAATTGAAAACTGTCAAGATGAGGCAGTTGGAATTTGAAATGGGTGGGTAGCCACCAATATCCACTTGGATCAGTCCTCCCCCCTTAGGAAGCAATGGTCTCCATTGTGTTGAGTGCCCAAAGAAGAGGGGAAAGTGTTTGCTGAATCTGAATCTTGGTGAGTTGCGTACCTTGCTAGAGAAGTTGTGCTGCTTGGTCTGTGGAAGGCTGTCACGAACCTGTTGCTGGTGGGGTTGAATCTGTTCCACCAACCTGTTGTCTCTTGGCTTGACGGGGCATTGTGTAGGCACCATCGTAGGTGAAGAAATAATATCTTCTTCTATATAGAAGGTGTTGAGGCTGTAGTGGTTGCAGTGGCCTTCTGTGCATCCTTTGAACAAACTATGAAGAGGCTGAATTT
>JASDQU010303680.1:0-10978 GCA_032191745.1 Picea mariana | reverse complement strand
CAGCATTACCCGCTGGATTTCTTGCATGCCTGCCCCTTCTTCGGCCATCCCTGTCCTCTCGATCAGGTGATTGCCTCTCTCTCCTAGGCGGCATTATGTATCTCCTCTTTGCTACCTGAACAAAAAGAATTCCAACTCCCGCTCTGATACCACTCTGACGCAACCACACTCTCAGCAGGCGGTCACTCTACCAGGACCTTCTCTCTCCACGGCCCGAAGAGTCGACGCTCTTCCAACTCCTACTCGAGAGTTTTATCACCCACACTCTTCTCGGGAATCCCCCCTATCGGAACTCGGGAAGTCGGCCTTCGCGGACTCGCGAACCTTATGGGCACCTCCCGTGCAACAAGAAACCTCTGAATCCGGATCCGCGATGTCAACGGTCAACGCTCTTGGCCTCGGGGATTTTCCTATCGGGAAATCGACAGGTGTGAGGCAGGGAGATACTTACCTTTCGAATCCCCGAACCCTGATGTGCCGATATGCCTCCACGCAGCTCCCACTGACGTCCGGGTCCCACACTGCCACGTCACGTCGGGACTTCGCGACTCGCGGATCCACGACTCCAAAACTCTTGCCTTTGGAAAACCCGAATGCCGAAAGTCCGATACTCCAGATTCGTGCCACCTGTCCACTATCGGATCAACGGTCTCGATCAAATCGGGAAATCGCCTTTGCGATTTCTATGTTCATGGGATTCTTTCCCTCGTCAACCCCGATTTGCCGATGTGCGATGAAAATGGTTAACCCCGTGCACCTGCGGCTTAAACCTCTCCCAGCTCCTTCCGGATCTAAGGATCCACGGAATCTCGTGAAACTGCCCGGTGATTTCAAGTCGCCGATTCTCTTCCTCTATGAAGAGTCCTCCGCTCCGCCACCTTTTCCTGTGTGGCCTCTGCCGAATCAAATTCTCAATGAACCAAAAGGGCTATCCCTTCTGAGCTTCGTCCTCTGATTCCTCCAGAGAACCTTCATGCGCCCGGCTCACCCTTCAACCTTCAACCACTCTCCCAGTGTCGAAGTTATCCTGGGCTCTGTGCGCTTCACGCTTTCGACAGGGTCTCAACCCTCTCCTTCTCAGGCTGCGACTGAGACTCAATCTCGACCTGCACTCACCTGCACGGCTCGAATAACTCACCCCAACTCTGGGAAAAGAGAAATAAGAGTTCAACTGCTTAGCCGCCTCGACGCACTCTATGCGGAGGTATTTGACTGCACTCGATGCAGGAATATCACAGCTCCAACAGAGAAACAATTGAAACTCATTCCCTCAGGTTCCTAACCTGATATGCAATCACATATGCAACATATAAAAGATACGCATAAAAGGAAGCAAGTAAGCAAAAGCACAACATCAGCAACACAAAAGTATCAAACACATCCATGGTGATTGAATCAGGCTCTTCCTATTAATTCAATGGCTGTACATGGAGTTTCTTCACAGGCTCTCTCTTGGCTCTTCTCTCTCTTGCTCCTGTATGAATGAATGAGAATCTGAATAATCTTACAATGATACACGGGAGGGTGTCTATACTCCGTTTTCCCTCTCTAAAGCTAAAATCGTCTAATCTATAGTTAATTCCTATCTAACAACATTAATTCACATAAATGCCTTCCTATCTACTAATACGATACAACTGCGCTTGGCTTTGAATGCCTCATCCAAACGGCGGCGCAACAATCTCCAAAGAATTTCAAAATGTGCGTGCTGGCACTGTCCAGCTGTAGGTTCTTTCTCCGTGCGCGCTGGCTCGCTTGATGACGTGTGGATGCTCCTGCATCAGTAACCAATGTCAGCTACCATCCAAAAATTATTAGTGCAAATACTAATGACTATATATCAACCAAACAATTCACCACTGTTGTAGAAAATCAATCAACCAAACAATTTGTAGTAGCTATGCATACCCATGCATCCATTCAAATTGGGGCAACATCCCTCTCCATTAAACAACACTGAGTTATCAAACATAAGGAGAGTGATTGTGTAACTTGAGTCATGCAGATAACAAAAAGGTTTACCAATGTTATATAGGGGCAGTAACTAAATTCCAAACCAACACTACTGTCATATAGCCAACTGGAAGGGTCTATATTAAAAAATAGTCGGCAATATACAACCATCCAACAATCAAGTGGTAAAACCAACAGGCCAGGCTGGTGTTCCATGTCAACCCTTAGACCTGTGGAGTTAAAGATTTGCACTGTGACTAACATAGGGAAGCTAGAGTCAACTTCCTTCAATGGTGAAAAACCCAGATACCAATAGTGCATACACAGAGGGAACCACGAATTATTCGCATATAGATAACAAGTCCCGAGACAGGAGGGATACCACAGAGGAGCGAGGCTCCAACCCAACCGATAGTGATGCTTAACGCATGCAGGGTGTAACCCTTGTGGCTCTTAAAACAACCACAACACTGAAGTGGTGACAAGGCCGAGTAAGAACATGAGAGCCCATTTCGTGGCCTTTAGTGATGAAATCAACCATTTCCCAAATGAACAAAACACAATGATGATGAAGAGTGCCTTCAGCCATTAAACCCATGAAAACGAGATATTGGACAAGTTATGCACATGCATGGGGAAAACTATCCACCCAAGACTTAAACAAAAACCCTCCAACTGAACCAGTAGTAGTAATAGAGAGCTATCACCAGGAAGATCGATAACCTCTACGAACTCAAAATTATTACAGGAAGAACCATCCAATTTCATTAAAAACCAAAACTCACACAGTTGGCACTCTTAGGAAAAACACAAACCCATACACCTGAGCTAGTAATCATTTCAAAACTAGAGCAAAGTCAAGAATGGAAAAAAAAAGGACATACTTGTTGATCGAATTCCTTAAAAGGAGAGTTGGTCGAGCGGTTCCACCCTGCTAAAATTTCAGAGCATAAAACAACAACAAGATCGAACAATAGCCCGACTAGGGTGGCGGCCAATGTAAAGGTGACATGTAGTAAATGCATGTTGCCTCCACCCACATCTCATTAACTCAATAGTACATGCCAACAAATTCTCCATTAACACAGTTAATAAAACATGTATCAAAGCCATCACCATATTAAAATCTAGTAGCACGATCACCATATCTCATTTCACATCATATAACTCAAACAAAATCGCATAACCATCAACTTTCACCACCTTGTCAAATGAGCCACCGATGTTCCATATACCATATGTGGATCGGCCGCATAATTCAATTAACCATTGCATAGCCATTAATACTATCGCCTTTCCAAGTGCGCCACCAACATTTCACACCATATGCATATTAAACATGTAATCCAATCACAATTTCATAACCATCTACTTGCTAGCTAGGGATTAACAATAATCATCAAGTATTTTCATGCATATAGTATAGTTAGGATAGGTTTTAAATCTTCCTCTTGCAATTGTTTCTCAGTTCCTTTAAGTTATTCACATGTGATATTCCAAAACTAGGTCCCCTTCCCTTGCATTTGTTCTAATATCTTGCCTCTCTCAAAACTGCCTTTCATGTAATTTTACTGACATGTTTGTTATTCAAGTGTGATAAGAACAAACAACAATGATATTAATGAATAGCATAGGTAGTAGTAACATAAGGAATCAACACTTCATAAGCTCAATTCATAATCAATAACAACAAGATCTTCATCAACCATGTGAGCCGTGTCGCACATCATCTCAACATAAAAAATGAATAGATCTATTCTCCAATAGTTCAAGGGGGTCCCACCTACTAGTATTATTTAGTTTTTATAATAATAGGATTTAGCAACACTTTGCTGGATAAACTTCGTTGACGTTTTCAATCGTCAACAGGTTGGAGATGGATGTAAATATTGTTCTTCTCAACGGAGTAATTGAATAAGAAGCATGTAGAGCAACCAAAATATTTTTAGGTATACCAGAAAGAGACTCATGTATGCAGATGGAAGAAGACCTTGTATGGATTCAAGCAACTTGGTATAGAGCCTCTCATGTACAATAGAAGCATGGTGAAAACTTCTTATGATAGATGAATTGTATCAAAATGGTGCTTCAAAAGTCCGAGATAATAGATTGAAAATCCATGGAAAACTCCCACGATGACAGATCTCAATAATTTGAAAGAATCTAATCTAGTAGACCTGTCCTAGTATCGAAAAGTGAATGTCTCGTTGATGTATTTGGAGAATACTCAGCCGGATATTTGCTTTGCTGTGAAAATAGTTTCAGGTGGAACCTAGCCATAAGAATTGAATAATTGCAAAGCATGCCTTGAAATATCTTCGTGGGATGTTTGAGTTATGATATATAGTTGAATGTATTTATCAATTTAGATTGGGAAGGGAGTGCAGATAACGAAAGAAGTGCTTCTTCGATATGTTTTAGTTTGATCTTTTCCATGATATCATGGGTTAACAGGAAACATAAGTCTATTGCAATCAAGCACTTCAGAAGTAGAGCATATTGTAGCTTGTGATGTTTGTATGGAAGCAGTGTGGCTCCATAAGATAGTTTTTGGACTGTTTGATTAGGTGCTAGATTTGACCATGATATATTGTGATGACTAGAGCTATGTGAAGCTCTTAGAGAACTTAGTGTTCCATGAAAATTCAAAGCACATTGAGATCAAGTATTATTTTATCCATGATAAATTCCATAGGGGAGAATTAGTTCTCTAGTATATCTCCACTAATTAGTAGATAACATATATTTTGGTAGAGCCTCTGTCTAAGATGAAACATTTGTGTACTTAAGGAACAAGATGGGACTCCTAGAGATGACTTCCTTATTGGAAAGGGAAGTGATTACTCCCTAGGTTGGGAGGGAGCATTGATATTCTATTGATATATGGACAATCATTTTCTAGTTTGGAAAATGGTCTAGGTTGGGCAGTCATTTTCAAGTCTGGAAAGTGGTCCAACATTTCTGATGGACAATCATTTTCCAGTTCGGAAAATGGTTCAGAACGCACAAACATTTTCGTAACGAAAATGGTCTAATAGGTTGTTGATGTACCATATATAGTGATTTCTCTTGTGGCCAGTGTGGGGGAATGGTATAGGACATTAATTCTCCTTGGAAGTCACTTTTAGAAGTGATCAAGCAGAATTGTCTGCCTCTCCGAACAATCATTCTTTCAAAGTTTACAGTTGTGAGAAGTTTCAAAGAATGGTATAATGTGGGAGGTTGGTACAAGACATTCATTTCCATAGGAAATGGTCTGAACAATCATTCCCTAAGGAAGACTCATTCTCTCCAGGTTGCACTGTGATTAGTGTTGGAAGAATGGCCTAGTTAGGTTGAATGGTCCAGGTTCAATAATCAAGGACAATCATTCCCTAGGGAAGACTCATTCTCTCCAGGTTACACTATGATTAGTGTCATAAGAAAGACCCCGTTAGGTTGAATGGTCCAGGTTCAACAATCATGGATAGTCATTCCCTAGGGTAGACTCATTCTCTCCAGGTTGCACTATCATTAGTGCCATAAGAATGGCCCAGTTAGGTTTAATGGTCCAGGTTCAGAAATCAGGGACAAATCTTCTTGTATGCTTGGGAATAATAGTTCAGATAGCCCATGGTTGATGTTTAACTTTTCAAGGGCATATTCTCTTCCAGATCTCACAGATGTGAGTGGACGAATGGCCCAGATGACTCAATTTGTATCATGATATTTCTTATATAGGTTGATATCATATGATATGATTATTGTGGACATTGTATGTATCTCGACAATAGTTGTATGTTACTGTGGTGGATGTGATCCACTAGTAGTGACTGTGTGTCATTAGTTAGTAGTCGTGTGCTACTAGGAGTGGTTTTGTACCACTAGATAGTAGTTGTATACTACTATGGATAAACATTTTTGTGCTCTATTGGATGGCATTATAGAAACAATATGCTACTATCTGATTTCCATGGAGACTACCACTAGTGTTGGAGTTGATTTCCAGCTATATGGGTTGTCAGTGTGCCAGTGGACAGACATTCTCCAGGCAGAGAATGGTCCAGAAAAAACAAATTACTGGTGGACAGGAATTCTCTTTGTGGAGAATGGTCCAGGTTGATAGATTTTTGATGTATCATGGAATGGTATTTTTCCTAAGGCACAATTTGTGGCCCAATTAGGAAAATGGCTTAGGAACGATATTTTCTAAGGAATATGAGTAGAGATTGATCTCTATGGTTCATATGACCTGATTAGAAAATAGTCTGAGATTGACATTATTGTAGGAATGGTCTCTGTATCCCATAGGGTGCCTTTCAACATTTAGGAGGACTAGAATTCTTCTAGGACATAGGTCCATATTAAAAGCATGATCCTTGTATCCCATTATGGATCTTTCAACATATATTGGAACAACTATTCTTATAGGATGTATGCCTGGATTAGAAGAATGGTCCTTGTATCACTCTTATGGCTGAGTGACTTTTTTGGCATCATTCCCAATTAATCAGATGGAGTATGGCCTCAATAGATGATGCATTTGATGCTATCATATGATATTAATAGTGGTGATGGTGCTTGTGATGTGATCATGAGATATCCTGTGTGGCTATGTTGTACTTGTTGGTTGAATGGTTTGTTTGTACTCAAGACCATTTCCTTTAATACCTCCCTAGATAGGAGGGAGTGTTGATATTATGGTAGCTACGGGAGGTGTTAACCTATACATGTAACCTTTGACGATACTAGAATATTCCGAGAAGAAAGAGAAAACCTAAAACGTTGGATAATAACCCTAGAAGACAAGTCGATTCAAGAGAATAATTAATATTGAGTTATTAGCCTCCAGAAAGAAAATTCAACCTAGACAGGTGAGTTGGAGCAGTATAAATAGAGGGTGCTAGAGCTCATTTGGACTCACTCACTCTCACAACTGCATAAGGACAAGTGGTGCGCATGACTAGAGGAAAGTTGCAGTGGTTGCAGTAGTGACTTGGTATTTGGTTATGGTTTGGACTTTCTTCCTTGGTTATGGTTTTGACTCTCTACTTGATACGCTAGCTTTGGAGAGAAGTACACTACCATGGTTGGATATTGGTTCTAGGGTTTTCTTCTAAAATTATTCTATCTTTCAAGGTTAAGGTGCTCAGGGGTGGCCTTTGTGCCTATGGTTGGGTGAAAATATTGAGATATTGTATATGGTGAAACGAGCACACCTATTATTTCTAACACTTTTGAGGTATTATACAGTTGAGAGAAATATGACAAGCATGTGACTGATCCCAACAGTCCTGACTATACGAGTGAAAATAAGTTTGATGAAGTCCCAGACACGATTGAATACAATACACATGACTTTCCTTTTATGTGGGAGGACTCCATAGACTTTATCCTCCCGAGGAAAAATGAATACAAAGAAAAACTTCCAAATATCCATGGGAAAGAGCCATGGTCTATCCAAATATTGAAGAAAGAAGATAAAGAATGTGAAGAAGCCATCAAAAGGACTGTCAACACAAAACCTCCTTCTTATCCATACATTGAGAATAAACCTTACATCAATTACAATGAAGGAATTATTGCGTTGATGTGGGACAAGAATAAGGGCAAGCCCAGATATGAACAAAAGGATGATAGCTCATGGATTGGCCCTTACATATTCAAGAAGAAGTATGATAAAGAAATGTATTATTTGACATCTTTGGATAGGAGTAATATTCCATTACCAATAGATGGATCTCTTCTTCTTCCTTATTTTTAGGTCACTTGAATTCTTCAGGGCCTAGGCCCCAAGTAAGTAGGTAGGTCATCTTGCTTTCCTTTCATTTGCATATTGATTTCTCATGTTAGTTTAGATGCATTTCATTTTTCATTTTTCTCTACTTGCATATTCATTTCCTTCTTAGTTTAGAAATTTAAAAAAAAAATGCTAACATTTTCTCTTTTAGATTAGTTTTCATTTTTTATTTTGATATATATGGACGAAGGGTGATAGAATCATCGTAGATTTTACAATGTTTTTTTTCAGTGTAGGAACATGTCTATTGGGAGATGTTGCGGTTCTCATACACTCTATGACAAGAACATGTCCCCAAGTAGGAGTCAGATGTTATCCCCATTTTGTGGGTTAAATAAGGAGATGATGTCTCAAGGCCCTCAGGCTGCAGACATGGATTACAGAGAGACATCTTGACCAACAGTGTCCACTTACACAGATGGAGACCCACATCACCACCACAACTCCAGGTTGATCATGACGATATCCACCACATCAGCTGGCCTCTAGAAGACCTTGGGTCTTGCTTCATGAGGTACAAGTCAAGTATTATGGTCAGTTCCATTTCAATATTTGAGTCATTTCAATTACATCTATTACTGCTTTTGATTATGGAACATTTTCTTGGACATTATGTTATTTTCCCTTTTTCACCTTGGTGGTTGACATTTATCCCTAGTAAGTGGGTCACCCTTAGGATAGGTATGGTACTGGGAGGTCCTTTTGACAAGTCATAGTGTCATTCCCAGTCATACTTTCCACTTTCCACAATTAATCCCCTCATCTCCTCACCTTTTTGGTTTTTCAGGTGTACTGACCCAAGAAGGGGTTGTCCCTCACTTCATGGGAAGAAGGGGTTGAAGGCCCATAGGCTTATGGATGGAAAAGATAAAATCTTCATTATGAACCTTCCATATGCTCACCCAAAGAGGTATTAAGAGAAATTAAAATCTTCTCCTTAAAAATCAAAGACCTGCAAAAGAAAATTAACATTATATAAATGTCCCCACTTGTTGAAGCGTGTACACTCATGCAATGTCCCTTTCTTTCCTTGGATATGGCACTCTGTGTACCTATAGATTCAAGTGGTTGTGTTGTACTTCCCCCCAAGCTAATCGATTCACCAATAGGGATTACCCAAGTTTTTGTACTATTAATTAATTAATGGCAATGAATGGGCTTGGAAAAAGGATGCATTGAAAACAAAGGTGCAACACACCCTCTACAAAGGCACCCATAAGTGAGACACTACAACCCATTGTATGTCACGAACCCCATGCCCAAATTTTTTTCCCTTCATCCATGACACATCACCCACATGACTTAGAAGGAGGTCCCCTCAGGAAACACCCCTAAACTTGAGGGATGATTCACCCAATAGGTCGTTGTGTCAACCCTCCCATACTCAAATTTGGTAAATTGCATATGGTCTTTGATAATTAGTTTATTTTGATGAGGTGGTTTGGATGTATTTGATTAAATGGATCTTTTATTGATTTGAATTACTCATCATGATTCTTTGACTTGAGAACCTTGGAATGCATATCCATTTGTCTTTGCAAGACCCAGCTACTGGACAATTTTGGAGGAACAAGCCTAGCTTAGGCTTCCATGGGGCTTGAATCCCATAGGTTGGATGTCAAGGGCCCACATGTCAGATCACAGAGACATTCCTTTGGAGGATTAAATTCCATCATGGAGGACCTAACCTATCCCTTACCACCCAAACATTTTTCTTGAAGGAGACAAAACCTCACTTTCTTGAGGCTTGACGTCATAAAGGGGCTAGGATTTGGTGGTGATGGAGTTGCTACTTGAAACTTGGCATGATTTGGCGGGAGGATACTTGAGGAGGCTATAGCACATGAGAGGGAGGATTTATGAGCCCCAATGGCCTCAACCTTACACTCCAACGACTTGTTTAAAGGGTCAAAACCTCACCCTTAGAGGGGTGATGTCATCTTAAGGTGTCCATTATGCATTTTTTTTTAAGAATTAAAGATGAATTACTTGTGTAAAGGGGAAAAATTGTTAGAATATAATGGATGTGCTTGTTTTTACCATTGACAATATCACTATTGTCACCCAACCATAGGCCGAAGCCACCCTCTGAGCACCTTAAACTTGACAGAGAATCACTCCGGAAGCAAACCCTAGGCTAGATAGCCAAACAAAGGGTAGCGCATCTTTCCCCAAGGATAGTGCACCAACAAGAGCTGATCAGATAGTCCAAACCCTAACCAAGAGATAGTCCAAGCCAAAAGTGATTTGCTAGCTGCAGCAGCTGCAATGGTAGCTCTCCTCAAACCCGTGCACAAGACTGGGCACTGCAGTGCACATAAGTTGCTGCTCTACAATTTTGAGACTGCCTGCCAGAATGAGAACCAGCCTCATGTATTTATACTAATTTTGGCTAACTTCCTGGGCCGACTTCTCATTATGGGTATCTGTCTATTCAGTATATATTAATTCTTCTAGCCAACTTCTTGTCTTGGAGGCTAATAACCTAATATAAACTATCCTCTTGAGTCGACATGTCTTCTAGGGTTATTAGCCAACTCATTAGGGTTTCTTCTTGCTTTCCAAAGTACTATGTTCTCATCAGGTTTACATGTGGAGGTAAATACCTCCCGTAGCTACCATAATATCAACACTCCCTCCTAGCTAGGGAGGTATTACAGGTAATGGTCTTGAGCACGAACATACCATTCACCCGGTAGCATCAACATAGACTATCTCAAGACTATATCATGAGCACCATCATCACCATCAGTATCATCAGTCGTGTCATCTCTTGAAACCATACTCCATCTAAGTAATTAGACATGATGTTGGATAAGTCACTCACACCACAGAGTGATACAAGAGCCATTCTTCTAATCTGGACATATGTCCTAGAAGAGTAAATGTTCTGAACCATTTTCTGTCTAGGAAATCTCTGTTCTTTGATCATCCATCTAGCTGATAATCATTTCCAATACTGTTGATAGTCTTCAAGGCAATCAAAATAAAATAGAACACACCTGTGTCTATCCATAAATACAATCCAGTGGTACACTACCACACCAAGTAACAAACAAGTACTTGATCAAACAGTGGAACACATCCACCACAGTAGTATATATCTATTGTCATACAATCTTCATAACAATCATCTGATATCAACCTGCACAGAAACAATGTTATGATATAAACTGAATCATATGGGCCATTCTTCCACTCACATCTGTGAGATCTCGGAAGAGAATCTTCCCTCAAAAGGTAAGA
>JASDQU010303679.1:0-13733 GCA_032191745.1 Picea mariana | reverse complement strand
TTCAAATATCAACTTGTATGCTTTCAATGACTAGAGATAATATAAATAGAAATCTCCTTTTGGTCTTTTAATAGAGGTCAACCAATGGAAATGGAATTGGAACTTGATCAAAGTATTAGGTGAAGTCCATGAGATACGAACATTGACCAAAGGTAAAACTCCTCACTCTCCAATGTTAGTCTCAAACTCGTTGTAGTATCCAAATTTAATTCTCTTGCTAGAAAAAAAGGTGTTTATATACATAATATATAATTAAATAATATCCCATGTTAACTAGGTTTGGTTAGTTCATGAGTAAATAAATGGTGTTGTGATTCTCAACAAAGATTCAAGATTTGTTTGGTTGGTATGTAAAGAGGAGATGTTGTGATCCCCCCTGCAACATGCCATTTAAAAACGTGTTTGTTTGTCATGGATAACTCACCCTCCAACATGTAGTTTAAAAATTAAGATGGATAATCATTCTATGACATTGATTTTTTTCCCAAATGTGAACTATTTCTCATGTAATCATAAAAAATAATGTTAGAAAGGTAAGTTTGCAAGGAAATTAGCCTTGTGTATAAATCATTAAACAAATAAGAAGACAATGGCCTTGCCCAACTAGATTCCCACAAGCTTTGTACTTAGAATGATATTTCTAAATATTCCCAATAAATGGAATGGCCCTTAATTTTAAAGATTCCCCCAATAAACCCTTAATTTTAAAGATTCCCACAAGATTGCTCAAAAATAAATTTTTATTTATTTTGCCCAAAAATAAATTTTTAATTTGCACAATAAAAATCCTGCGACAAATTTGCTATATAAACCAAGAAAAGTTGTCATCACAATTTCGACGACAATAAAAATCCTGCGAAAAATTTGCTATATAAACCAAGAAAAGTTGTCATCACAATTTTGACGACAATAAAAATCATGCGACAAATTTTCTATATAGACCATGAAAGTTGTCGTCGCAATTGCGATGCACAATAGAAATTCTGTGACGAATTTGCTATATAAACTATGAAATTTGTATAGCAAAATCATCGTTATTTACCATGTTGTCGTCACAAGAATGATGAACATTTGGTTTCACTTACTTTGCCTATATTGTCGAGTGTGCGAAAATTTCCCTACTGTGTCACTCTTTTGACGATTTCGTCACTTAGTCGTATTAGCGACGATATTTTTTTTTTGTCGCAATTGTGAGAAGTTCCCTACAGTCGTCGCTCTTGCGACGTTACTTCAAGTTCGTTGAAATTTCCACGTCACATGAAACGATGTTTGAGAGACTCAAGATTCATCGCAATATCCATGAAATAACGTTGTAAGAGCATCAAAATAGTCGTCGCAAAATGACCCAAATTTTCTAGTGACGCTAGCCTGAGCGTGCTCAACTACAGAGTTCTAATGGGATCCGGTGCATTAATGCTATGATGTAAGAATGTACATAAGAACACTAGGAAATCATTACATGATTTTTTTAATTAACAAATTAAGATGGAATCACATTCCATTCCCCATCAAAAGGTTGAAAATCATGGTTTATCATAACCATAGGCTTGAAATATTGATTCAATGGAAAGGGTGGATGTCCAGCAAGATCCACTTGGATCATTCCTCCCCCCTTAGGAATCAATGGTCCCCGTTGTTTCAATTTCCCTTGAGAGATGAGGAAACTTCTATTGAATCTAAACCTTTGTGATCTTCTTGCCTCGTTGAAGTAGATGTCTTTCTTTTACTTTTCCTATGGAAGGATGTAATGAACCTGTTGGAGGTGTTGTATCCACTCAACCGATATGGTTGCATGATATTCCTTTTTCTGAGTGTGGGAGGACTCTGTCAGTGAATATGCAACAAGAAGAGATATATCAATGTGGGTTAATGGTTGGAACCCCAAGAAAACCTGAAAAGGTTCATGGTCAATAGAGATATCCTGAACATATGGAAGAATCTCATTTTCTTTGTGCTCCTCTACAATATTTTCGACCCGCTCCTGTTGGATAGAAACATACTAGGATAAGTTTGCAGTGGTCTCACTGACTTTCTGTTCACCGTCTGACTGGATCGTGAAGAGGGAAAAATTTTTGGTCTTAGATATTACTTTGCAGCATTGTTTTTCCAAGATAAATGAAGTGGTAGTAGTTGGAGCTCTTTCTGGTACCATGTATAGATGGCCTCCCAAAGTAACAATGAAACTGTGGGGCCGATACTCATATATAGCATGAGGCTTCCACATATATGCTTGTCCTAAAATAAAATCACAAAATTCAAGTGGAGAAACATCACACACTACCTCATCACTAAAGGGATTGATGCCATAGGATAAGTAACACTATTGGCTGACACAGATGTCTCGTTCCTGACTCAACCATCCGATGGTGTATGGTTGGGGGTGTGGCATCATTGGCAGATTCAATCTCTTGACAACCTCTACTGAGATTAGGTTCTTCTGACTCCCATTGTCAAAATGAAATGCAGTGTGGTCCCATTTACCCACATCTACGAGTGGAATAGATGCTCCCCCTCCTCAAGCTCCTCTGGTTCTTTTGGTTGTAGTGTTGTGGAAGCAATGGTAGCACCGGGTTCTGCATCAATGATATGTTTCCATTTATTGTGATTTGAATCAAATTTCAAGTCATTTTCTTATTCTCTTTCTTTGAGTTCGACCCCCAATGACTGTTTCGAGTGACATTCATCGGTGTTGTGGTAGGGGTTCTTGAGGAACTCACACCACTTTTCGGTGTCTTTCTTAGAATTCTCCTTGCCCTTCTTGGACTGGCTCTCTTGAGGTTGGAATTCCTTGCTATGTCCTTCGTTCTGTGAGTTAGGGTTTCCTTTGACATGATTATGTTATGGCATATTTTCAAACCCAAACTCCCACTTACTCTGCTTCTTGAATTTAATCTCAATTTTGAATGCATATCGATAAGAAACTCCTAGTGAAGAGATGTCCAAGAAATCCATCTATGTTTGGATGTACCTATGAAAACCACTGCGATACTTCAAAACCAAGTGTCCCTCAAAGTCTTTGATACCCAGATTTGAGCACAAGGTATGAAATATGTTAGTGTACTCTGACACCATCTGATCTCTTTTCTGATATAGAGTCATCCATATCATGTACTGGTCATCATAGTTTCTGACAGGGTAGAACTCCTCCTTTAGGGAATCTACAAAGGATTTCCAAGTGGGTTATCTCTTGAATGGTGTATATTCATTCATGGCGTACCTCTCCTAGTAACCTTCCCATCAAGCTCTGACATGGGAAGGGATTTAAGGAGTGTGAAGGCGATATTTTCACTATCAAAAAATTTTTGGACGGAGTAATAATCTTCTAGAAGATTCAACCATTTTTCTAAAGCATATGCATCTATTTGGCCTTCAAATAAGGGGATGTCAAAATTAACTTGTACCTTGAAGGGTGTCGCACCTCCAAAATGGTTTCTTGTCGAATTTGCTTCGGTCACCGCCATCAATAGTCTTCGAAGGATTTGAGTGAATTTTTCCATCATCTCGTTCCTCTGTCACACAAGGGATTCATCGAGCAACATCTTGAAAGGATATCCTACTCTTTCATCTCTCTTTTACTTTTCCATGGGAGGTTTCTTAGGCTAGTGAGAGAGGTTTTCCTCAAGAGAAACTAGCTCAAGACCCAAATATCTATACCCTGACCTTGTCGGGGACCTGCTCTGAGAAATGACAAGGAGAAGATTGCTTTGATACCACTGATCCATATTATTTTGAGGATGACATGAAGACATAAATATATCATAGATATAACAAGGAAATACACATATATATTACAAGAACACAAAAATATAGTGAAACCCAACTTCTATTAATGAATAAGAGAGAAAAACATTGTAGAACACAAACAAGCAGAATGGGGTAGCTTATCTCTGAAAAGAAATATATGTTGGCTATGCTTCATTCACAACAAGATTTACATCACACTCCATTGCATGCTTAAAGGGCCTCTTTCACCTCAATTATATATGAGAGAGTGAGAGGAGAAAAATTCCCATGATGCATGTGGGATAAATTAGTCTAAGTTTTAAAAATTCCATAGGCATGTAAAACACTAGGACTTCTCGGGCGCTCACCCATCCCAGTACTATTATAGCCTGAGCGTTCTTAATTGTGGAGTTCTAATGAGATCCAGTGCATTAAAAATTATGTTGTAAGCATGTACATAATACCACTAGGAAATCATTACATGATTTTTGTAATTAACAAATGAAGATGGCATTACATTCCATTCCCCACAAAAAGGGTAAAAATCATGGTTCATCAAAACCATAGGCTTGAAATGTTGATTCAATGGAAAGGGTGGATGGCCATTGAGATCCACCTAGATCATCTTAGGAGTTGGCAAAGCATGTACAATTTTTCTGGAATAACAAAATAATTGTTTTTTCAAATTAACCACTGGAGCTCTTATTTCGAAAGAATGGTTAAGAGAATTTAATTTGAATTTATGAGATGGGTCTCAAGGAAAAAGAAATTAATATCGGTTCTTTAATATTTAATCATCTGCCATTTCTCATAAGATATGCATTAAATGTTTCTTGGTGAGTGTGACAAGAAATGAGTATTCATAGTGGAGCAGAGGAAAGAAATGTATACAACGAATTGAATGGAACAAGTATGCTCCCATGGCTTCATGAAATGTTTCTAGATATAACTAAGTGTAGGATGGTGGATGGACAGACTTGAGAAATAGAAATTTTCAAAGTAATGAGACTGTCTCTGATTCTGTGGTTGAAAGGTTTTAAAAATAATAAGTATTGGAACATAGAAGAGATAGGTAAAGTCTCTAGATAAAAACTAAGTACAAAAGAGCAGATGGACAGACTTGTGATTACAACAAGTGAATGAATCAGAGAAAAGATACACACCCGTGAACCTGTCGTTCCATGAAGATTATGAGAAAAAGACTAAGTGTTGGTGCAAAACGTGTGCAAAAAAATATAAGATGCATTTTGGTGATGGAGGAGGAGTGGAATTAAGTGAATATGATGAGACCAACCTGTGAACCCGCCATAGATCGAAAATTTTTCCAAGCAAAGAAAATATAGAAAGGGAAAATATTAACCTATATACAAGTCAACAGACACTAACCTTGGAATGGTTCCAAGAATATCCTTTCATGCTTCCTATGATGAGGGGATATTTCTAATTCTGAGCTATTGAAATATTTGTAATCAACTCCCAGAATTTCCAAAAATTGTGTCAATTAGGTGTCATTAGATAGCACTACTTTTATAATGTTGCTCTTAATTACCTTGGAATTATCTTTCTTATGGAAGTATTTATTATCTCTATTCTCTAATTTATGCCATAGTCTCTTGGATTTTAGCCACAATAATTTCTCTTCATCTCTTTGAGATTTTAGAAGTATCACAAAAGCCTCATTTTTCAATGCTAGGACTTCCTTTGTTACCTCCTTCAATTATAGTTTAAATTGAATGGTTTCCATATTCTCTTGGCATTCCTCTCCAACTCAGGAAGGAGGGTTGAGGAAAGATTTAGTCCATTCATTAAAATGTAATTTCTTTATTTTAATATCTTCTCCCATACCAAGGAGGGGACACAACCACTAAGGATTCCCAATATTATTGGATTATGCCCCAAGATTAATTCTGTTAGATAAAAAAAAGGTTAAATTTGAATAACAAGGGGATGTAATATTCAACCATCTTGAATATAAAAAGAATTGGCCTATGGTCCGATTCAAACAAGATCACATATGATATTTGAATAGATTTGAGCTTCTCCCACTAGAAGGAAGGTGCTTTGAACTAGAAATCAATTTAGTCATTCCAATATATGAATTGGACCAATATTTTTATTATTAAAGTATGTTTCCCCTTATAAGGGAAAGGATATATCATATTCAAGTATAGGATTAGATCATTGTTAGAGAAGACTATTTTGGATAAGTCTTGGGAATCGCACAGAGGAGGATCGCATGATATTTTAGAAAAGGAGAAGTGCACAAAAATCAACTAGCACATTATCAAGAGTCAACATGCAAAAGGAAAAAAAGTAGTTAGGATTTTGGGGACATTTTTTCCACTTTATAACCATTTTGTAATGGGCTTAGCCCTATTGTAAAGCTATAAATTGTAATTGGTTTTTGGGTAGAAGAGGGGGATAATAGAGTCGAGTATGCAAGAGTAAAGAATTGGCTAAGTATTCATGTGTTTTGAGTGATGACTGAGATTTTTGGGAGTTAGGATCTCACTGCAGCAAAACGACTGAAGCGGGTTTGGGTAATGTTAACTGATACATCTTTTTGTAAGAACAGTATGTAGCTCTAAGGAGATTGCAATGAATAAAATAAAAAGCCAACCATTTTGTACGTAGACCAATTTGGGGTGAACCACGTTAAAACCTTGTTTTTTGATATGTTGTTTTTGTGCATATGTTGTTTACTATTACTGCACAATGATGATAAATGTTTAGTATTATAAATATTTCATTGATATATTTTGTTACGATCCTACACACTTAAGTTAATGATGAATGAATGAATGAATTTTAAGTGGAGTAATGTCACACACATGATATATTCAATGATAATTAAAGGTTAAGTAATAGAAACTATTGCAAATAGTAGATGAATGCATAATTCATAGTACAATTATGTTGAATGCCTCACTTCCCCTCATCACTGCCGAAACTTGGTTCCTACAGCCCCTCTAGATGCCTCGGGTGAGAATTCACTTGCTTGTAGGTGATGTTGAAAGGGGCGGTGTCTAAGGTTTGTATTGGTTTATTAATGATTAACTCGGGTCTACCCACTACACGCCAACTGGGATCTGTAATTGAGGGGAATGTTTTGGAGGCCGAATAAAGAAGAGATCGTAGAATGGTTGAGGAAGGAATGAGAATTTTACAGAGAATAGAATAGGAACCCACGACTCGGGGATGGAAAATGGTTGCAAAGGTATTTGTTTACATTTCTTCATGAAATCTTCTTTGGTGAGTTTTATATAATTTTGAATGAATAGTTAGAAAGGCTAGTGGAGAATATTGGAAGATTCTGAGTTGAGGCTCTGAGAAACTGGACTCGTGAATTGATCAGACAGTTGAATACAATAAGCAATAAAGTTTCTCATGCAATTGATTTTTGGTTGAATAGTATATTGCGGGGTTACATTACAGAGTTTGCAATAGATTGTACCCAGTATTATAGTGTTGCAAAGAGGGAATTCTTCAAGGGTCTGCGCGGAAGATTTATGAACGCACTGTCTAATTGGATAAAGATGTTGTTGTGCGAAAAAAATGTAATGAAGATGGAATTTGATTTCTAGGAACCTTTGCGCACATAGGGAGACTGGGGGATGACCAGAGGCTGGTCTGAGAGTGGAAAGATATGAAAAGGATGAATAAGGAATGGATAGACTGAGGATGCCGAGAGAGGAATACAACAAGTCAGATGGAGATATTGTAGTATTTCATTGTGGGAAAAGGTTTAGGTATAGTAAGAAGGAGATTGTGGTTGAGAGAGAAGAGCAACATAGAATAATTGAGAAGAGAGACCCATGCATAATGATTTAGATCACACCATATAGAGAAAGGGAAGAGAAATAAAAGGATCCTTAGTGCAGTCTAGCAGAAGAAGGAATTCCATCTTGGATCAGAATCTATGTCGAACCCATGACCCTGTGTGTGTCACCAAGATCTCAAGCAGAAACTGGAACTTTGTCAAGAGAAATTGTATTTAGTGGAGGAATTCAAAACAATAGTTAGAATAGTGGAAGTAGTACAGTGAACCAGAGTCAATCAACATCACCGAAGGTAAGTACTACACAAAATACAATGGAAGGAATAAATAATACATTAAGGATGCCTAAATGCTAGGGAGCGGGGTCGAAAGAATTAGAGAAACATTTGTTTATATGTGAGATGATATGGAATGTGAAGAATTTCCAGGATGAGGCAATGAATATTGTGCAACTAGAAACAACATTTAGAGGATGTACATTGTTATGGTACATGAAGTATCAGACTACTACACCAAGGGGAAAATAAAGGACATTTGCAGAAATTGGACAAGACTTATTAAAGGAATTTCGGAAGCCGAAATCTAAGTTGTAGTACATCATAGAGATGAAAGAGATTAAGAAAATACAAACTAAGAAAATTTGGGATTATGATCAGAGGTTTAAATATGAGATGGGCAGATTAACACTCCAGATTCTTGATGAACAACATAGAGAATGGTTTATTGCAGATATGTTGTCGCACATTCATTGTCCTCTGACACAACAAAAGTTCACGTCACATCCAAAAGTATTAGAAATAGTTAAAATAATATCCCATAGGATATGGATCAGGGATGGAACAGGTTCAGTCACAGTTAGTTGCGCTAATGATTCAGTTGTCAAAACTGATGAAAGTAAAGGAAAAGTGTGAATAAGTTTGGTGTATTACTTGCAAGACAAAAGGACATCATAAAGACAAATTCCCAACATTTGTGTAGTATATGGGTACAGGGGCATCGAACCCATTGGAAAGAAGAGTGGGGTATTTTTAAATATGCAAGAAATGGGGACATCATCCAACTTCTTGTCCATTATTGAAGAAGTACTAGAGTACGCCCAAGAATTTTTTCTGTAATTTTTGCAAGTCTGTAGGACATGATGAGAAGGATTGTTGTGCATTCGACTTAATGAGAGGGTGGACTGTAGATACATACAAAATACAAGAAGAAAATTTCATAGAAGAAGGATGAGTTCCACAGTATACTAATCCAAGAGGATTTAATCAAGGTGGATGAGGAGGATTCAACAGAGGTCGAGGATGAGGAGGATTCGACAAAGGTCGAGGACGAGGATAATTTTGTAGAGGAGGAAGAGGACCAACCATTTGTTATAATTTCAATCAACTAGGAAATTTGGCGATAGAATTCTTGAATCCTTGCACGAAATGCACGTACTACAGATCATTGGACCATGCGATGAAAGATTGTCCTCAACTGATAGAAAAATGGCAGGCAAGAGGAAACCAGAACCAAAACCAAAACTAGAACATACAGATGATATAGCCAAGGAGAACGATGATAATCCCATAATAACAGTCATTATGCACATAGGAACAAGAACTAGAGTAGACATGAAATATCAAGGGAATAGAATTCACCAGTGGGTAAGGAAAGCAATGGATTCATTACCATTGTTTGAACCAAGAAAAGAGAAAGATACTTACCATCAAGCATGAAAAGAATTGATAGGATCATTATGGATAGCATCAAATTCGACTGCACCACCATTGTATGATAAAACATTGGTATATGATATGCCTCTATTCTATGACCATTTAGAGAAACAAACTGATAAGGTAGCTACTTTGAAGATCTCTTTAAGAAGTTGCTTAAATTTAATGAAGGATGAATCTACGTTGAGTAGTCTACATGGAATGATTGACCATTATGCCAAGAAAAAGAGAAACATTTCACACACAAAGAATTTAACCAGGTTCACAGTAAGAAGTAAACAAATAGGGAGTTCCAGCTCAATGCACAGATAAGAGCTTACAAAATGGACAATATAATTATGGATTTAGGCTATGATATAAATGCTATACCGAGATAGACTTGGGAAATGATGGGACAACTGAAGCTGATTTGGTCACTAATCTAGTTGAGATTAGTGAACCAACATAATATCATTCTAGTCGGAAGGTTAACGGGAGTAACTGTCAATATTGATGGGGTGCACAATGTAGCATACTTAGAAGTGATCGACATAGTAGATGGAAATACACCATATCCAACACTCTTAGGACTTGATTGGGAATTTTATAATCATACAATCATTGACCTAAATAAGAGATAGATGGTATTCAAATTAGAAGACTTGAAGGTCACTATGCTGGTGGACCCCATTGAAGGAAGAACGCATGTACAACCAACCAATAGAAAAGAACTTGATAATCTGTATAATATGACTACGAGGGAAGACAATTAAGTGAATCCTATAGCTAAAGGTGTACTCAGTTGGAGTATTAGTTCATGTGCATCAAGCTCAAAAGAGGCTCTTAAAAATTGGAGGCAAAGACTGCATGAAGTTTCGACAAGGAAGTGTTCTCACATTACCTACGCTTTGAGATGGATTGGAACCGAAATAGTCGAACCTCCAAGGTATAGTGGAATAACACCTCTAGAATATTTTGTCAATGAGCTTGAAATACAGATTCCAGATGAGCAGAGACTCTTGGCCTTAGATGTTACACTAAAAGCGACTTCAACAAGATGGTGGGTTGTGTACAAAGATGGAATAAAGGATTGGCAACAGTGAAAAAGGTTATTACAAGTTAGATTTGGGATAGAGAATGAAAGTACCATGATGAAGTATAGTGTATTAAGTTTTCCAACAAATCATGTTACAAAGTGTACTACATAGTGGAGATCAGTACGTCAACAAGAATGGAATCACCTATTTGTGCATTGATCCGGATTTTATGAGAAAAATGAAATGAATACCGATTATTAACAGATTCTTAACACAAAATAACAGAGATACAGTAAAACTGGTTTTCTATTCAATAATGAAATAAGCAGAAAATCTAAAATACAGTGGAAACAAGCTTGTTGGAATGGTGGCAGCTTATCTCTGAGAAGAGATGTGACGACTACGCTCATTCGCAAGAAGATCATTACAATGAGGCTCTAAAGGCCTTTTACAATAAAAAAGGAATGCCAAAAACCCTATACATCCAAAAACCTAACCCTAGGAGATGAAGCGCCGAAAGTCATGTAGGCCCCGTTTGGGTAAGTTAGTACATTAACTTCCTAGAGTCGTAACTTTTGCATACGATCTTCGTTTTAGGCATATGATAGCTCGTTGGAAAGGCATCATCGAGGATATTCATTTCAGGGCCTCAATCATTCCTTTAGCTATCATTGAGTTGGGAAAATCCCGAAAAACCTTCATTTAGGCCCTCAAAATGGCCCCGGAAGTGAAAACTGCTAAAAATAGTATTGCCAAAATTGCCAGAAAACTATTTTGAGCTAGTTGGAAAAGGTGGGTGTCCACCGATATCCATATGGATCAATCCTCCCTCCTTAGGAACCAATGGTATCCATTGCATTTATTTCCCCCATCATATGAGAAAATTTCTGTTGAATTTGGCTCCGAGTGAGCCACTTGCCTTGGTGCAGGAGCTGCCCTACTTTGACGACTCGATAAAGATGGATCCTTTGATGTCGAGTTCCCTTGATATGTGTGTCCACAATCTGATCATTGGATGCCTATTGGATGTAGTCAGGGTTGAGCTCTATTGGTATCAGTTGTTCTTCTACGTCTGAGGTGTCCAATAATGGTGGGAAATAAGGGCAAAGGAGATCCACGTTGAACACTGGGTGCAGGCCAAGGAAAGGAGGAATGTTGAGCTAAAAATCATTATCCCCCATGGCCTTAGTGATCGTGTATGGCCCATAACAAAGTGGGAGAAGATTTCGATGGGGTCATGTAATCCGTTCTTTCTGCAAGTGCAACCAAACTTTGTCTCCCGCCTGAAACTTATGTGGCACTCGATGTTGATCATGGCATTGTTTGTACTTTTCATTGAACTTCTGTAGGATATCCTGAACCTGTTAGTGAATGTGCTAGATCCACTCAATGAATAGGGTGGCTTTGTTAGCTTCATTTGGAACAGGATATGAGACGGTCGAGGTGACCGCAAAGGGAAGTGCAACTTCTATGGGACCAAGTGGTTGGAATCCCAACCCCACCTAAAAGGGGTTGTGGTTGGTTGAGCTATGCAGGGCCCAGTTGTAGCTATGTTGGACATAGGGAATGCTCTCATCCCATGTGTGAGGTTGATTTGAATTATACATGCGAAGGATATGCACAACCATTCAATTTACGACCTTGGTTTGGCCATCTGTTTGGGGGTAGAAGGCCTTGGATTTGGTTAGCTTGGTGTCCAGCAGTGACCAGAGGCTCGACCAGAATGTGCTGAGAAATTGAATGTCTCTATCTGAGACAATGGTTTTTGGGAGTTCAAAATGTACCCAGACCCGTTCAAAGAAGAGCTTGGTAGTGGCCTCTTCGGTGATGCTCTTCTTGCAGGCAACCAGAATCGCCATCTTAGAAAAGCGGTCAACAACCACAAAAACATAGTCATTTCCCCGCTTGGTGGATGGGAGGCCCGACATGTAGTCCATTGAGATGGATTCCCATGGATTTTCAGGAGTAGGAAGAGGGGTGTACAAGCCTTGTTTCTTAGTGATTGGTTTGGCAATAGCGCAGGTAGTGCAGGACCTGATATACTTGATGACCTCTATCAGAGTTTCAGCTAGTAGAAATGTTTTATAGCATCACCACTGTCTTTTCAATGTCAAAGTGTCCTACCACCCGACTGTAGTGGTCTTCCCAAATCATCTTTTCTCACTCACTTGATGGAACACAGATATGGCCCAGACAACACAACAACCCATCCTGAAGAAAGAAATTATCGACAACTATGTTTGCACCCAACATTTGGTAGGTGGTGGTGAATTTTGGGTCTGCCTCATAGGGTTGGGGCCATCCATAGGTCTCATGGCCACAAGATTCTATCACCATGGTGAGTGTCACGACTAGTGGTCTACTGAGGCAATCAACAACGCAATTGGTGCTTCATGTTTTATACTTGATGTTGAGGTGGAATGGCTGCAAGTATGTGGACCACTTTTGATGGCAATCATTCTGCAATTTTCCTTGTGCCTGCATAAACTACAGTGGCTTATGATCAGTGTGGATGAATGTCTCCTTCCCAAGAATGTAATGTCTCCACTGGCAGCAGGCTTGCACAATGGAGTACATTTCTTTGTCATAAGTAGGGTACTTACAGAAAACATCGGATAATGTCTCACTATGATAGGCCACGGGGTGGTCGTGCTGAGTGAGAATGGTGCCCACAGCATAGTCTAAAGCATCTATCTTGATCTCAAATGGATTTTGCAAGTATGGTAGTGAAATTACTGGGGATGAGCACAAGTGCTGCTTGAAATCATCGAATGCTTGTTTTTGGGACCGGCCCCATGCAAATTTTGCCTTACCACCACCCCTGGTGATTTGACTGAGGGCCCATGCAATATGGGATAATCCCAACAGAAACCTGCGATAGAAATTTCCAAGGCCCAAGAAGCTTCGAAGCTCAGTGAGTGTGTTTGGGGATGGCCAGTCACAGATGACTTGGATCTTGGTCGGATCCACATGTACACCATCCTGATCAATGATGTATCCCAGGTAATGGACCTTGTCCATGCCAAAGGAGCATTTTTCCAAGTTGGCGTATAGCTTGTGCTATCGCAGGGTGTAAATAACCTACTAAATATGTTGCAAGTGTTTGATCGAAGTCTNCGCAAGATATCGTCCATCATCCTCATGAAAGTGGTTGGAGCATTTTTCAAACCAAAGGGCATGACCAACCATTGAAAAAGGCCTTCCTTTGACTTGAAGGTGGTCTTTCATACATCTGTATGTTCTATCGGGACCTGGTGGTAGCCATACTTCAGATCAATCTTACTGAAGTATTTATCCCCCATGATTTGATCAAGGAGGTCATCGATTCAAGGAATCGGGTACCAGTTTCTGACTGTGATTTTATTCAGAGCTCGGTAATCAATGCAGATCCACCAGGTTCCATATTTCTTTTGTACCAACACGATTGGGCTCTTGCAAGGTGATGAGCTGGGATGGATGTGCCCCTTGTGGAGAAGTTCTTGGATTTTTCACTTGATCTCCTCA
>JASDQU010303678.1:0-13733 GCA_032191745.1 Picea mariana | reverse complement strand
CTTCTGGTGACATGAGTTGGTTCTTCTTTCTCATCTTGCCATAATTTCATCACGGAGAGCGCTAGATTTATTGGTAATACCACGTCGGTCCCGTACACCATTTGAAAAGGCGAGGTGTCGATAGATTTTTTTGTGCCTATCCGATTTTCCCATAAGGCATATTTCAACTGCACATGCCAAGATTTTGTATTATCGTCCAACACTTTCTTAATTACATTTATCAGAATCTTGTTTGAAGACTCGGCTAGTCCATTTCCTTGGGGATAATAAGTCGTGGAATGACCGAGTATGATATTGTATTTCTAGAAAAATCTGATCATAGCCATAGATTTGAAAGCCTGGGCGTTATCCATGACTATTTTTCGAGGGCACTGAATCTAAACAAAATGTTGTCTTCCAAGAAGTCTATTACCACCGAATCTATTGCCCTTCTGGTTGGAATAGCCTCCACCCATTTAGTGAAGTAATCTGTGGCAATCAGAATCCATTTGTGTTGAGCGCTAGAATGGGGGTTGATTTCTCCTATAAAATCTAGTCCCCATTGTTGGGAAGGGGCTTCCGTTTTGACCGGCACCAATGGTAGCACTGGGAGTTTATGCTTGCCTCCGAACATTTGGCACGGGTTACAGGCTCTGACTTTGGTATTTACGTCTGAGAAAATTTTTGGCCAATAATACCCTGCCCTCAGGATCTTATAAGTTGTTTCCCTCCAAGCGTGGTGTCCCCCACAAACTCCTTCGTGAAATTCACTTATCACCCTCTCTGTTTCTGATTCGAATAAACAGACCAACAGGAAACCTAGTGGGTCCTTCCAATACAATTGATTATCGGATATACAGTATTTGACCACATGTAATTTTAGCGTTCTAACTTTGGATGGGGATAAATCACTCAAGCATTTCAATGTCATCAGATATGACACTATGTTTTTGTACCAGTCTGATGAGACAAACTTCTCTTCGATTCTGATTGCACTTGTTGTCTCATCAAACTCGTTCATGTCCACACCTTCTTCATATCCCTGTAGGTCATTTATACTGAGAGCTCTGAAATTTGATTCTGCTAAGAGTTTGGCAAAACCTTGTCCTTTTACCAATTTCGTTGGTTTTATATCCAGGTCGAATTCTTAAATTTTGGCAAGCCATCGTCCCCTTTTTCCATCACTGTCAGATTGAACCAAAATATCCTTTACAAAACTAGTAGGTACATACGTGATTATCTTGGAATGCAATACATAGGTTCTGAATGCTTTCAATGCCTTCACCATAGCATACGCTTGTTTTTCCATTATATCATATTTAAGTTCTGTGTCTCTGAGACTCTTGCCAAAAAAGGCTATCGGTTATTCGAAACCTTCTTCGTTTTTTTGGAGGAGTATCGCAGCGATTGTGTGTTCGGAGGCGAACAAGAAAATAAGAAAATCTTTTAGATAATCAGGGCTTGCCAGTACAGGTGCCTCGCTTATGAATTTCTTGATGTGTGCAAATGTCTCTTTGGTTTCTGTTGTCCATTTCACTTCGCTATTTTTATTTAGCATATATGTGATCAATTTCACGATTTCAGCAAAGTTCTGAATAAATCTCCTCAAAAAAATTATTTTTCCTAAAAATGACTGAATTTCTTTTACATTCCTAGGAATATTTATAGTATTTATAGCCTCAACTCTTTTAGGATTGATTTTAATACCATCTTGAGATACAATATGGCCCAAGAGTTTACCTTCTTGCATGGCGAAGTGGTACTTTTTGGGATTCAAAGACAAACCAAACTTACAGTATTTCTTAAAAGTCTGCTTGAGATGTACCAGAGGATCTTCATCAGATTTAGAAAAAACAGTTAGATCATCAAGATAAATGACCACAAATTTATCCTTTTCGTCGATGAAAGCAATGTCCATGGCACGTTGGAAAGTAGCGCCTGCATTCATTAGACCAAAAGGCATTTTATCATACATTAAAGTACCCCAAGGGGTAGTGAAAGTTGTTTTCTCTTTATCTAGTTCATTTATGGCAATTTGATTATACTGAGAGAAACCATCTATCATCGACATTCTATTTGCCCCAACTACCTTTTCTAAAATGTGATCCATTTTGGGTAGAGGGTAGTTATCTTTGAGGGAGGACTTATTCAGATTCCTAAAATCGACACACAGTCTAATCTCCCCACTCTTCTTTCTGACCGGGACCAGGTTTGCTACCCAATCGGAATATCTCAGAGGTACTATTATTTTTGCATCCAAGAGCTTTTTAACTTCCTTTTCAACCACAGGCAATAAAATAGGGTTGATCTATCAGAGTTTTTTTCGAAAGGGTTTGACACCAAGTTTTAGGGGTATCTTGTGTTCGATTACAGTGGTCTCGTAGGTTCTCAGCTCTTCGTAAGACCAAGAAAAAACATCTTTATACTGTCTGAGAAAGTCTTTATACTTGATTTTTACCTCAGGAGGAAGGTACTTTGATATTTTTACCATCCTAGGTTCTTATTTGGTCCCTACATCGCAATCTTCAACCTCCTCTGGTTGGGGTTGCAAGGTGGATTTCAAGGGTATGTCATTCTAATCGAATAGTCTTTCTAGGGGGATCAGTCCTTTCGGAATCTGATTGTTCTTTAGAACTAGCATGCGATGATTTGCAATCTTTTCCTGGAACTCTTGAGGGTCCTCTCCTTCTTGCATGATCCATATGTGATCATTTTGATTCTCTTGATCAATGTCAGTTTCAGAGAAGTCGCCCACTGCTTCAAGGAATTTCCTGATCTGTTCGTCATCCTCGAAAACCTACCAGTGTTGTATGTTGTTTGGGATGGATGGTATGTGCCTTACCTCTATGTGGTATTTTAATTTAAAATTTGTAGGGGGAGCGAACGTCGAGGATGCCTTGGCTAACGAATCGACCTGCAAATTTTCAGCGCGTGGTATGAAGTGGATATTTATAGATGAGAAGAAATTTTCCATTAGATCCCAGGCACAATTTCTGTACGATCTCAATCTCGGGTGCTTGGCCTAGTATTGTCGATTTATCTATTTGACTATCAACTCTGCGTCTCCATATACTTCCAGGTTCTTTATGTTCAACTTCCTAGCAGCTTCCAATCCTAATATTAAGGCTTCATACTCACATACATTGTTGGTGTAGTCTATATCCCATTGAAGCCTGTAAGAGAAGGGGACAACAAGTTTATTTCAGGTGCCACAAAAAGTATCCCTGCACCTACTCCTTCACATGATAGGGCACCATCAAAAAACATTTTCCAGATCACAGTGCTATGCATATTTTCTGATTCTTTCGCATCTATGTAATTTTCTTCTGTGCAACTATCTATACCATCATCAAAAGACAAAATACAATTTCCCAGATCTTGATCAGCAATGTAAACAGGAAAATTGTTAGGATTCTGAGGATTGCTCACTGTATAGGCTAACCTCGTTTCCCTGTATAACTGAGTAAGTTGTCCACCAAACACAAGAATTGTGGCGTAAGTCATGTCCAGTTGGAGGGACCCCCCAAGTTTGGCTCCCCGCGACCTTGATAGCAGTAAGCCATACTTTGAGGGGATATCAACAATAACTACATCCATCAGGATGCTTTTGACTGGGACCTAGGCAAGGGTGACTACTAAATCTTTTATCATACCCATGCACTTAAGTCTTCTCGAATCGAAAGAGTAGAGATCTATATAAGGCCTGGTGATCTCGAGGCCTAATCTATCCATAATAGTTTTGGGCATCACATTATGTGAAGCTCCAGAGTCTAGGATGTAGTTATGCAGCAGTCGATCATGCACATTTAGGGTGATATAGAAAGGAGCGACGGTGTCTCTGGCACCCTCGAAATGTGGACCAAAAGTGATATTGGGCTTATCATCTTCCAAGTTTATCACGTCTGATTGACTTTCTTGATCTGAACAACCTATCATTTTGGTTATCTGCTTACAATATGCAGGATTCTTTGCTAATTCAACCATAGGGATCGGTATTTTGATCCTGTTTATCTCATTTTCAAAACTAAAACCGCCACTACCTTTGTCCGTTTCTCTGGTTGAAATCTTGGACTCTCTCTTCTCCAACTTATTTGTCTGAGCTGATTTATTACTCGTTAGTTTATTTACCGGTGTGGGTGTCTCAGCTGTCTTGATTTCCCTTGTTTGGGTCTCAACCTCCTTGGTTTTAGGATCCAACAAGTCTACCCCTTTTAGTTTTTTAGTAGATGTTTCAGTCTCTTTTGGGGCTGGCACATATACTTCACCTCTAGGGAGAATTTTCTTGGGTTGAGGAATCAACACAGGTTTGTTTTTAGACCTCGGGTTATATCTAGGTTGGACTTCGGCCATTATTGAATCAGTTACTTCTTGATAGTCAGGGACATCTATATTGTTTATGTCATCATTTGTATCTGAGGGTTGTTGTGTGTTTAAATATTTCTCATAATCTTATTTAGTTACATAAGGTTGAGTGCAATCATCACCCAAATTTGTCACATCTTCTTCCAGACCCTCGAAATCTTCCAGGTCATTTCCTCCTATAAAATTTTCAGTTTTTAAAGGGGTTTGAATTTTCTGATCTTCATTTTTAATCTGTCTTTGTTGATTTTGAAGATTGGGGTTTTACTGAATTCCCTTTTAATGAAAGGATCGGCCCTATATTGATCCAGCTCCATCCTAGAAATTTTATTTGACAATTCCTTAATTATCCTAGCCATATCATCCATTTTTTCGTCTGTGGATCTATTAGACCCTGAGGGTCCGGCTTGTTCCCTGAAACATCTGGTTTCTCAGTTTCCCATCTCTACCTTAGCTTTCAATTTTCCAGAATCCATCATGTTAGATTTGATTTCCACAGCATCATCATGCATTTGGGTTAGGGTAGCCCCTCTTCTTTCTCTTAAGAGAAGGGAAAAATCGGGTTCGAAAGCTCCCACGAAGGTTACCTTGGCTGCAGGTTGGGATGGTTTAACTTCAGCTGGGATTTTATTATACAACTTATTAAATCTTTGAATAAATTCCATAACTGTTTCCAAATTCTTTTTCTTTAAAGATCCAAACTCGGTCAAATAATACAAGTGGTCTTTCCTTTCGCCCCATTGTCTAAGGAAGGCGTCTTCTAGGGCATCATAGGATAATATTGATCCTGCGGGTAGGCTTTGAAACTAGGTTTGTACCTGTCCTTCGAAAGTTTGGACAAACAGCCTTGAATACACGTCTTCATGCTCGAGACCTAGGATATCCGCGAACTAATCAAAAAAGTTTATATGTTCGGTTGTGGTCAAGTCTCCTTCTCCTGTAAACTTAGGTAGGTTTTTTATATAATTTTCAGGAAGGTCATGAAGAGGGACAGGTAGAACCAAAGGCGCATATCTTGCAGCCACTTTAGCGAAAAATCTGGGAGGGGGGACAGGCCCTTGGCCTCCTACTCCTCCTCCTAGAGCCCCACCACCTCCTAAAACTCCACCACCTTCGAAAACCCCTCCACCTCCTCCTCCGGAGGCCGCCATCGGTACTATTGGATAGGGAAACAGTGTATTGTATAGAGGGTTCTGGAACACTAAAAGCGAATCTTTAGCTTCTTCGTGAGACAAGAAAACCAAAGATGGGTGATAAGTGATGCGAGGACTTGGCTCTTCGGATTTGCAAGAAATGTAATTAGGGGAACCCGCGGGTGTGTAATCTGAGTGTAAGGTATACTCTCTGAGATATTGTGAGGTCGTGAGATCTAACTGAAGAGTTGGCGGGATATCGATCTCTAATAAATCCACTACAGGGCTTTTACCTCTATATACGTCAGCAGTTATCGAACGGGTTTCACTTTTAATCTCAGAGAGATCTAAAATTGGATTGATGGTTTCGGGAGGGGAACTGTGTGAAGTTGAAGGTTCAAATGAACTCTTTATCTTGGGTTGTGGGTACTTAAGATGGTAGACTATAATAGTTGGCTTAAGGGAACCTCTAGTTTTCAGTATTTTTTTGGGATCGGAAACAGGCGTGGTCTGTTTGCCCTCTAGGTTTCGTCTGGTATTCCTTCAACTGGATGCCATCTTATTTTAAACGTGGAGTCACCAAGTGAAAGATAAGAAAATCCTTTAAAGGGTGTTCACTCTTTGTTCACTATCAAAGGGTGAAACTTGCAAGAATGTCGTTCTTCCTAGGGAAAAAGGTTTTGTAACTTTGTCCCCGGCAACAACACCAAAAAGATGTTGTTCCAGAGTCTGTACTTAAGGCTTGAAAAGTACAGTGTCCAAGCATCCGAAAGTGAGTAAAGGATAAAGAAGGGGAAAGCATCAACCTTGGGGAAAGGAAGCTAAGGCTGATTTCCAGGTTGTCATTGTCTAGCCTCCAACTGTTCCTGGATGTTTATATCCCGCTCAATCGCAGCCCATGAACGCTCAAGTTCTACCCGGGTATTGGTTGTTTTAAGATATGTGTTTGGTCCGATAAACCAGGCTCAATGTTAGGCTGTCTTACAACGGGGACAGTCATAGAGGAATAGTGAAAGTAAAGGAAAGTTTCAAAGTTTTAAATGTTGTCTCAATTCGATCGTATAAAAGAGAACTATATGATTTAATGTAAAAGATAAATTACAAAAAAAAGGCCTTTTCCCGTAACTATGTTATCTAGTAAATAATTGGTGTGTGTGAAAATGTGAGAAAAACATAAAGTTGTTTATAATACGAGGCTCCTATCAAGGGAGACTCTCACCCTGTAAACAGAAGAAGAAAAAGGTGGGAAGAAATCTGATGAATGTATAAAATATGAAAATCTAATGAGTCCACAGGTCTTTTACCTGCTAATAGATGATACAGAGGAAAAGCTATAAACTATATAGACAATTAAAATTAATCACCACAGTAGAGGTTTTACTAAATTGCAGTGAAACATTCATCAAACATATATGTGCGAAATGAAATTGAACAAGAAATCAGAGAGGAAACAAACTCATAACACAGTCTTGACAGAATCAGGAGTCTTCGGATTGCTTAGTATTAATATTCAAAAAGGAGAGTCTCTATTACAATCGACCAAAATAGGTCCAGCCCTTGTTCTTTCTTCAAAATGTATATTTATACAAATTTCTATATTCTGGAAGTTCAATCGTTCCAGAGGTTTTCAGTTACAATAAAGGAGATTAAACGTTTCAATTCTCTGTCTCTGTCCTTATTTGGCACTGGAAACCTGCCTCTTCACATTCTTTGTGCAAATGATGCACTTCTCCACTAGCTGGGATATCAACTTAGAAGGTTCTACTTGATTATTGGCTTCGAAAGTGTAACAATCCTTCACCAATTGCAACAACTTTCCCTCCACCTGTTGGTCTTTGGCGTTGTTTGAACATAATTGTACACATGGCTTAATTAGCCATCTATCTATTTGGACTATGTTCGTCTGGGTTATTTGTGATATTTCAGCCAATTCTCTTTCTTCATTTTCCTTGTTCTTGAGCAGATGCTTGGATGTATTGATCTGGCCTAGTATTTCAATGCTGCTTTCATCATTGGAACCCAACCAACTCCCATCTAGAAAATCAAAGGTTTCTTCACAAGATTTTCTTACCTCTTTAGCTTGTTGTCTGCCTTCGGATATGTCACGCTCCCATTCTTTCAACAAGATGTTACCTCGGGTCTACTCCGAGATAGAAAACCTGGAACTACTACCTGTTTCCCTTCTCGTCTTGGCTATGATAGCCTCCTAGAAAGCAACCCGAGCCGCCCCAACGTCTTTTTCTCTAAGAGTGAGGTTTTCCAATACTCGATCAATGAGTTGGTATTTGTTTTGAATCATTTCCACCTTAGCAAGTAGACCTTGTTGAGTTGGTGACACTCTTTTTCTGATTTCTATAGCTTGGGATTGAAATATCCCGATATCGATTACTTGGCTTTCAGTGAAGTCTAATTTGGCTTGTAGCTGCTCTATCAATTCTCCTTGTTGGCCTACTTGTATCTGACTTGTCTGAGCCATCAGCTGTGTCTGTTCGAGATCAACTTTGAGCCGCTCGATTTCCTTTTGATCAGCTACTCTAGCTTGTTCCAAACCTGTATTCGTCTGATCTTTGGTAGCAGCCTCTGTTGTAGCTAGTTTAGCCTCTAATGTTTTTATCAAACGATTTTTTCGCTTCAGCTGATCCTTTATGGTCCCGACTAAATATTGGTTGGCTATAGCGAAAGCACCCAATGTTCTTTCTATTTGAGTCGTGAATTCCTCCTTTTTCATAGCTCTCTCATCAGTTAAAATTTTAAATTTCTTTGATACTGTACCTGCCTCTTAGTAAAGTTCTTGTTTCACGACAGCCTTTCTCTTCTTATCGAAGAGAATTCATTCGGAGGTAGCTCTTCCATTGTTACAGGTGTTAATTCTTCACCGAAAACCCAACCTGTGTCTGGGACCCCCTTCATGGACTGTAGGGGGGTAATAGAAACGATGGGATTGCCGACCTGCTTAGATGATTTACCTATAGTAACAACCGAGGTTGGCTCGCTTGGAGGGTTGGAAGTCTTGGCTTCCTATTTTGGGGTCCCCATTTTCTCTTTCTTGTCCTGGTGTTCTTCTTGACCGGGTGTTGAATCTTTGGAGCCTTCGGCTTCCGTTTGTTGCACCTCTACGGTCGTTGGATTCTCACCCCGTAATACTGGGGGAAGGCAACTCCGTCGATGTTCTTGGAATTTGAAAACATTGGCCCTCTCTTCGGGCAACAAGGCTTGTATCTGAGCTAAAACCTCAGCATAAGATCTCACACCTCGGAAAATGTCACCATGAGGCAAATTCTCATGCTCAAATCTTTTAACACCACAACTAGCCAAGTGATTACTCACGACCCTGTGTGGATCGGGTTTCTTGAATTCAATGTGAACCAATTTAATATCTTCCAACGTTGTTGCCTCGGCCTTTGCATGCCCGAAATCTAATAAAGAATAGGTAGTTAAATGAATGGGGAAAGGTGGCCATACCTTCTTTGAAAATCCTTTAAGATCTTTGTGTATGCCACCAATCACGGTTTGCTTGGCGATCTCGCGACAAGATAGCCTATTGGGTATAAATAATGGTAGAGCATGCAGAGGGATAGAAGCGTCGAAAACCCTGATGTATGAAAATTATTCCTCCATGTACCAGTCGTCCACACTGCTCAAATTGGCCACGATGCTATCTGAGATCCTAGGTGGTGGATTGTCGAAGATGGTGACATGCATCGATACCATTACCCAATTGAAAATTTCATATATGAAATCTAAATCCTTGTTCTCCCAAAGATTTGAATGGTAGACATGGATAGGCTCAGCATCTGATGGAGCCCAGCTCCAGCTCATTAAGGGAAAAAGAGTCATGAAACACACGGCATCCATGATGTATGTGGACATAAAGAATGAAGCGGCCTTCTCTCTCTCCCTCTGTGTAAGATATTCTGTAATCTGACTGGTCAGACTATCTGACAACAGTTTGGCCCAGTCGAAGGAACAACCTTCTGCAACTGTATGCATCAGAGGCACCCATGGGAGGAAAAAATGTGTGGTGTCTTCCCTCCCATACAATCCACAGGTCATCATTGCTATGTATTTGAACTGTGGTTCCAAACAAGATATGGAATAAATTATGTTGCTATCGGCCCTGAACTTCGCGGGGTGTGAAACCCAATCCTTGATCAAATCAAATAATATTTTTTCGTATTGCTCGCATTCCTTCTGTTTAAAATCCTCCAAAAACTCGGCATTGTATTTGAAGTTCGACGTGGGTGGCAACTTGTACATCACCTGTAATTGTTCTGGTATAAAGGTCCCAATAGTGACCTTCTGCTCGTTGATGATGGTTCTGGTCGGGATATCTACATGGTCTAGCGCCCATCGGATCATGTCATAATAAGGAAGAAGACGTGGCCTGACCGCTACTTTATGTATTTCTGCTTGGACGAAAATCTTGTATTTGGTGGCCAAGTTGTCCTTCTCATTATCACTGGAGTCATCTGAACAGTTCACCAACTCGGACTGCAGAACCTCGAAGATGTATGACCAGGTTCTAATAGAATCAACGCTATGGGGTGAAGTATCAGAAATGTTATCCGAGCCTTGCCCTGAAATCTCAGCACTTTCCTTAGATGCTTTTCGTGGGGCCATGACAGAGCATTGTGACTTAGCTCTCCTGTAATAAAAATGTGTATACATACAGGAATCAGCTTGCTGAGAAAAACCTCTCTGCACAAAATAGAAATGAGCTTTATGAACATAACAGAAAGAAAAGATCTATATCTTCGACCATTTAAACCTCGACGTCCTTATGAACAGAATGGTCAAATCATTTTTAGAGACAGATTTAGCAATAAAAACCATATCATTACTTTTCGCTTCGCCTCATTTCCAATTAATGCCATAAATTTTGACGGTTCGTGACACAAGTTGGCGGAATAAAAATTTAAATTTACCTCGTAGACTGTGCATATTATTATTTGCATTAAACACTAATTAAGTTGGCTTAGCTTCTTTAATTAGGCTTTCTTAAAATTTAATCAACCTTTCAACATTTGTCGTATCGGGAGCTTTCACTCTAACCCTTTGAGCCCCTAAAATCCGAGATGGCGATGATTTAGTTAAGCAAGAATGTAAACAGGATTAAGTGTTTAATTAATCATGTTTTAATTTATATCGCGACTCGGGACTTCGAAGGTATAGTTTCCAGGAGGCGCGTATGTCGAGTCGCAAAATCCCAAGATTTTAACCATGGTAAAAAAAAACTAATCACCCCTAACACTAACCCGGGTTACTTATGTAAAAGTCTCGCGGCTTCGCCTATCAGAGTTATGACGGTAATGTTTTTGGAGAGAGGGAACGTCAAGACGCGAAATCCCAACAGCACTTGATTGGGGTTTAAGGAATTTTACTCTCAGCTTTAACCCGAGGTAAGCTTTTAAAAAAATTTCACGACTTCGCACATCGGGGCTTGTAAATCTTGTGACTTGTAACTCCCGAAACGCAATATCCCGAGGTACAAAAAAGTAAACATTCTCGTTTAACGATAAAAGGTGGTGACTTATGAAACATAACATCTTTTGCTATTTCACATGTCGGGACTACTGAGATTTTTAGTTGGTAAATGTCACGAAGCGAAAGAAAACTTAAAGACAAACATTTGACTTTGAAAATTACATTTAAACTAGTTGAAAAAGGCGGCTCCAACAAAAAGAAGAAAGTGGGAGCGGAAGACAACAAGACCTGGTAAGAAGAAAAAGGAAATTATCGGTCTTCGGTTAAACCTTTCTATTTAAAGAGGTGGAGTAACTGGATGAAGAACTTGATAAAGATAGAAATATGTGATCAATATGAAATTACTATGATGGTATCTCATGTTTTTCACTTGCTCGTTGATGTCCTTTTATGGTTTTCTTCGATGGTTGTAGGAACCTTCTCAATTGTCCTTTGCCCTTCATCGGTAAGTTTGTCGACAACCCTTCTAAGCCACTCCTCGATGTAGCTCCTCATTGGTGCCACGTTGATTTCATGCCAGATTTTTATATTGAAGAGCTCTCCTTCCAAGTCCCTTAGATCAATAGTAATATTCCACAAAGCTTCTTCAATATATTGATTTTTTATTGAGTAGTCAACTAGCCAGTTTTCCACGTCATCTTCACTTTACTCGCGAATGCCATAGAATTTTTCAAATGATAACCCTTTAAATATCTCAACTTGTTCATCAAAGGCCTTCTTGGTTAAGAAAAATGAGTTGAGAATCAATTTGGGGTCTTGGACCTCATTGGTTCTCCCAACTAGGTCTATCTCAGTCATCCTTTTGAATAATTCTTCTCTTCTTGTTATGGCCTGATTGCATGCTTGGACAATAATATTCAGGTTCTTAACCTTTTTCTTCCATCATGTGTTTAGTTGTTTTATCTGGTTCGGAAAAGGAAGACGCTCCTCTCTTCTTCTAAACTCTTTCATATTTATAACTTTAAAACCGAAGGGTACAACCACGTCAAGGTAAAAACCTTCTTTGTTTTTCAAATCTTCCTGTAAATATTAATGGAAGGTGTGTGCCCTCATTCCAAAAGAGACCATGATCTTTGACATCTCCCAAGTCTTTATAATTAATTTGATTCTTTTCTTGATGTTCTTCTCCACATAGCCCCTAGCTTATGTGAGAAGGCTTGTTGATCCTTTCAATTTTGTTGTAGGTGTGGTAGGCTCGATCATTGCTAAAGGACTAATAAGTACTGGAAGAGGGATTAAAGTTTCCTCCAATTCTTTGATTCTTTCCTTTAACCTAACATTATTTGCTTCAATGTCTCTAATAGAATTATCTAGAGCATCTCCAGTTGATTGGTGAATTTAGGAAATTTTGGAAGGGCTTATGTTCCGTAGGTTAATCTATGAATGATATTTCCCCTTTTTATTCTTTACATCTCTTTTCTCAATAATTAAATTTTTGGACTCACTGACAAAACCAACGCTCTGAAATACAAAAGACTCTTCTTCATCAAAGGTTTCGCTCTCAATTATTTCCATCTGAGGATTCTGGTGAGCAGTGTTCTTTGGCTAGTCAACATTGGGGAAAAAAATTTCGATGTCAATTTCGAGTCCCATATCCTCGAGGGAGAGGTCGTGGATGTCTCTTTCACCTTGAGGTCCCTCCTCTTCTTGCACAATGTTTTTTCTTTTCTTCCTCAAGGGAAGCTTGTGGGAGCTTTAAATTTTTCCTGAAGGAGGGTTCTTATTGTTAGAATATAATGGATGTGCTCATTTTACCATTGACAATATCTGTATTTTCACCCAACCATAGCTCGAAGCCACCCTCCGAGCACCTTAAACTTGACAGAGAATAACTCCAGAAGAAACCCTAGGCTAGATAGCCAAACAAAGGGTAGTGCACCTTTCACCAAGGATAGCACACCTACAAGAGATGATTAGATAGTCCAAACCCTAGCCAAGATATATTCCAAGCCAAAACATAACTTCTAGCTGCAGCAATTGCACCTGTAGCTCTCCTCAAACCTGCGCACAAAACTGGGCATTGTAGTGTGCACAAGTGTTGCTCTGCAATTCTGAGACTGCCTGTCAGAATGAGAATTGGCCTCCTGTATTTATACTAATTCTGGCTAACTGCCTAGGTTGACTTCTCATTCTGGGTATTTGTTTGTTCAGTATATATTAATTCTTCTGGCCGACTTCTTCTCTTGGAGGCTAATAACCTAATATAAATTATCCTCTTGAGCCGACATGTCTTCTAGGGTTTTTAGCCAACTCATTAGGGTTTCTTCTTACTTTCTGGAGTATTCTATTCTCGTCAAGTTTACAAGTGGAGGTAAATATCTCCCGCAGCTACCATAATATCAACACTCCCTACTAGCTAGGGAGGTATTACAGGTAATGGTCTTGAAAACAAACATACCATTCACCCGATAGCATCAACACAGACTATATCATGACTAGATCATGAGCACCATCATCACCATCAGTATCATCAGCTGTATCATCTCTCGAAACCATACTCCATATGAGTAATTAGACATGATGTTGGATAAGTCACTCACACCACAGAGTGATACAAGAGCCATTCTTCTAATCTGGACATATGTCCTAGAAGAGTAAATGTTCTGAACCATTTTCCATCTGGGAAATCTCTGTTCTTTGATCATCCATCTAGCTGATAATCATTTCCAATATTGTTGATAGTCTTCAAGGCAATCAGAATAAAATAGAACACAATTGTGTCTATCCATAGTAGTACATAACTACAATCCAGTGGTACACTACCACACCAAGTAACAC
>JASDQU010303675.1:0-13790 GCA_032191745.1 Picea mariana | reverse complement strand
CCAGTTTGCATGAAAGTGACAAGGATCCTTTCTCCCGAAAAGTATACATAATATCATTGCTACATAAACCATATATTCATTTAAGGAAGCTGTGGCATAAATCCCATGTAAATCAGCCCTAAACTTTGCTTCAGACCTGGACCATCCTTTAATCATGTCGGGGTATGTCTGGCCCGCTTCAATGCATTCTTTTCTTTGAAACTCGGCTAAAAAATCAGAATTAAAGGTGTGTCTATAATTGGGCGAGAGTTTATACATTACTTGAATGTGCTCAGGCCTGAATGAGCCGATGACAACGCCTTGCTCATTCAGAATGCTTCTTGTTGGGATATCTACTTTATCCAGAGCCCAGCTGATCATATTGGTATATGACACAAGTCTCGGACGCGCAACAACCTTATGAAGCTCAGACTCGGCAACATCTCGGAGATGATTTTCCGAATCAGGGTCTGCATGTTTAAGCTCATCCTCTGGCAATTCGGAAATTCCAGTCCACGATTTGACGGAGTGTACGCCGTGTGGAGTAGTATCAGAGATAATATCACCTTCCTGTTGGTCTTCATTTTTCTTCGGTGCTTTTTTGGGTGCCATAGCTTTGCGTTTAACTTGAAAACCTGTCACAAAGAGTGGATGAAAAAACTTAGCTTTGAAATGAAAATACAGACGTTCGATCGTTTAATTTGAATATATCTTAACATAATGAGAATCGTACATCTGTCATGAAATAAAAGATCGTAATGCAGAAAAGATTTTCGGAGATATGCATTCAATGCCCGTACTTAGGCTTTCTCGTCATTTTCGAATAAAAGAGAAACATACTTATTCGGACCACGATGCATTAATGAACACTTCAAAAAGGATTAACTTTAAAACTGTTTTAGAAAGTGGATTATTAGTGTTAATTTTGAGTAAAATTTGAAAACCTGATTTTCGGGATTTCGTCAGTCTTGATGTCGAAAAAATATGTCATCGAAGAAACCCGATTGTCGAAATCAGGATGTATTAATTTAAATTAAAATGTTTTTAGTATGTTAATTAATCGAGATTAGACCTTTTCAGGATTTCGTTAATCGGAAAATCGAAAATCGGGATTTTGGGAAATCTAATGACATGAGTTCGTGCTCTCATGGAATCGCGAATCCCGAAATCGTGAAATGACGATGGCCCGTTTATTTTAAACATGATTTAACTTATCTTAATCAACTCATTAATCAAGATTAAGGCCAAAATAGATATAGTTTATTTTAATTGTGAATTATGAGTCGGGATTTTGGTGATCGGGATTTCAGAAAATATGATGATAAGAAACGCGTTCCTCATAGAACCGTGAATCCCGAAATCGCGATGTAATTATTTTAACTCTTAATCATTCTTAGAAGAGATTAGATAGATTCGTGTTACTTCAGGATCAAAAGCATCGCGAAATCGGGTTTCGGGGTTTCGTGATTCAATTTGCATCAAACATTTGTTTACGCAAAACCCCGAATCCCGTTTTTTTAGGTTTAAATTAAAATTCGTAAATTTTAAATTACTACCCATTTTAAAAGATTTTTTCAAAGAGTGTTTGAAAACTTATATTTGTTTAGATTTTTTCCGTTCATTGTTCAAAAATAAACAACAAAAGGCATCGTGAATTTATAGGTGACGAAATTCTTGTTTTAATAAAGCCGAAACACAAAAAGACTCAAAAAATAGAAATCTAGGCCTTAAGGATAAAATATTTCAAGATCTGTTTCAAGAGGATGAAAAAAGTATTCCTTTTTGTATTAATCTTCACAAGAGTAAAATTTACAATAAGTGGCCGACACTGGTCCTCGAACCTGGTCCTGGGCTCCTCTTCACAATGCACCAACTAATCAACCTCACAATACAACTGCAGGAAATTGGGGCAAAGAGGGGGATAAATTTCGGCGAAGTTTCTATACTCTTCTTTTTCCTTGTTTCAAATGGGACCCCTACCCCTTCTTTTATAGGCTAGAAGAAGTTAGGTATTTGGTCAAGGGACTGGCCATGCATCGTTGAAAGGTTTAGTTAACTTACCCAAAACTATGTGTTCCGTCGACAACTTTCCATTTTTCGTGATTTTGTAGGTACATGCAGGCTGTAGTGGGTCAACTAGTGTGTACACGCGGGATGTAGTGGGTCAGATAGAGTGTACATGCGGGCTGTAGTGGAGCAAGACGCGTGTGCCTTTAAAAATGGTGTTTTTAAGAAGAGTTGTTCAGTACTAGCTTGACAAAGAAGGAATACGAGATGGCATGATGCCAAGTGAGCATGTATGGTGCAAATTAGGGTTAAAACACTATGCTTCCTTCCAACATTTAGGCTGAATGAAGGAGGTGTGGGCCCATAACCTGTTAGAATATGAAGGATTGTGCTCGTTTTATCATTGACAATACCCTTGTCACCCAACCATAGGCTGAAGCCACCCTTCGAGAACCTTGACCTTGACAGAGAAGAATACTGGTAGCAATCAATAGCCAAGCAAGGCTAATGCACCAAGCAAGAATAGAAACCAAAGCTGATCAGATAGTCCCACCCAGAAACTAGCGCAACACCTTCCCCAGAAACTTGCACACAACTGGCTCTCTGCAATTCTAAGAATGTGAATAATGAGAATTGACGCCCTGTATTTATAGTAATCTGGCAGACTTGCCTAGGACAAATTCTCCCTATGGGTACTAATTAATTCATATTAATTATATTTCTGCAGCTGACATCTTGTCTAGGGTTTCCTTTACTTCTTTGCTTCCTTCCAGAATATTCTAATCTCGTCACGGGTCAAAATAAAGGTTCATACCTCTCGAAGCTACCATAATATTAACACAGATTTGTTCCAAACCCTTTGAATAATCCCTTCTAGAACTTTGAGGTGAACTTTGGGTCTTTGTCAGACACAATTTTCTTGGGTATGTCATGCAAACATGCTACTTCCCTCATATAAATATCAACAACATTGGTTTTCTTGGGAGTAATCTTCATTGGAATGAAGTGGGAATCTTTAGTAATCATGTTCACCACCACCATTATAGAATCATGATGCTTGCTTGTTCTAGGAAATTTGGTGATGAAATCCATTGACACCACTTCCCACTTCCACTCACGAATGGGCAATGGTTGCAGCAACCTAGTTGGGTGTCTATGCTTAGCCTTGACCTTTTAACACTCCATACATTTAACAATGTACTCAACAATTTCTCTCTTCATTCCTGGCCAATAGTATTGGCTCTTGACAACTACAATGGTTTTTTGATATCATGGGTGTCCAACATAAGGTACATTATGCATCTCTTCCAAGATCATACTGCTCAATTCATGAGAACTGGGTACACAAATTTTTTTTTCTGTACAAGAGAATTTCATCATTTCCAAATTTATAATCTTCAAACTTATGCAACATTATACCTTGCTGTAATTTTGTTACTATCTCCATGTACTACAAATTTTCTTTTGCAACCTTAGAAATTCTTCCTTTAAGATAAATTTGATACATGTTAATGGATGTAGTATGCATTTCATGAACTCTCCTTTTGAGTTCATCAACCACTTTGTTCTCTTTTTCTTTGATGTGCTTGATATCAAAGTCATACTCACAGAGAAACTCTAGCCATCTAATTTGTCTGGAATTTAGATTTGGTTGATCAAATAGATATTTCAGACCATTATGGTATGTCCTTAGCTCAAACATTTTTCCCATGAGGTAGTGCATCCACTTCTTCAAGGCATGTACTATGGCTGCCAACTCCAAATCATGAGTGGCATAGAGACTTTCATGCTCTTTCAATTTTCTAGATTCAAAACATACCACAAAACCATTTTGATTGAGGACTCCACCAAGTCCTTCTTTGCATGCATTTGTGCAAACCATGAAATCCTCATTAGTATCTACAATCCTCAGAATTAGAGCATTGGTTAACAACTGCTTCAATTGTTAGAAGCTCCTTTCACATTCTATTGTCCACTGAAACTTCACCCCCTTCCTTTGGAAGGAAGTGATCAGGTGAGAAATCCTTGAAAACCCTGCAATGAATCTTCTGTAGTAGCTAGCTAGACCCATGAAGGATCTAAATTTTGTCACATTCTTAGGTGTTTTCCACCCTTTAATGGCTTCAATCTTTTCAGGATCCATTGCTATCCCTTCTTTGGATATGATATGCCCCAAATAGTGAATTCGGTTTTGATAAAATGAGCACTTGCTCAATTCGGCATACAACTAGTGTTCTCTTAACACTTGTAACACCATCTTCAAGTGATTCTCATGTTCTTCTTATGACTTGGAATATACAAGGATGTCATCCAAAAAGACAATGAAAAACTTGTCTGAGTATTCCCGGAAAACACCATTCATTAAGCACATGAAAATAGATGGTGCATTTGATAACTCAAATGGCACCACTGCGAACTCATAATGACCATACCTTGTCATGAAGGAAGTATTGTTGATGTCTTCATCTCTGATCCTTACTTGATGGTATCCTGACCTGAGATCAATCTTTGAGAATATCCTTGCATCCTTTAACTGATCAAAGAGATCATCAATCCTTGGCAAATGATACTTGTTCTTTATAGTTACTTTGTTCAATTGTCCGAATTCAATACACAACCTCAATGTCTCGTCCTTTTTCTTTAAAAATAAAATTGGGGCACCCCAAGGTGACACACTTGGGCATATATACCCTTATTCAGAAGTTCTTCAAGCTTCATTTGTAGTTCATTCATCTCTGGTGTACTCATCCTATAGGAAGTCTTGGATACTAGAGCTGCTCTAGGCATTAATTTTATATAAAAATCAATATCTCTCTTTGGGGGTAGTCCTGGTATCTCCTTGAACACATCCTCAAAATCTTTCAGGATTGCATGATCCTCAAGATTTGGCACCTTATCCTTAAGTGCTTCCTCCATATGAGCTGAAAATATTTGGAATCCCTTCCTGTAACACTTTCTCAGCTGCATTGTTGATATCTCTCGGAAAAAAACTTCCTTGGGAATTCCTTGGACTGTTCTTGGGTTCCCTTCCTCATTTAAACAAGCAAATTCCTTGTTATGACAGTCTAAGACATCATGGTGTTGATCTAACCAATCCATACCAACTAGACAGACATATGAACCCAAGGGTAAGATGTTCAAATCTGCCTTGGTACTTATCCCATTCATGTCCACTGGACATGATTTAACCAACTCAACAACTTTTCTCTTAGCTCCTGTAGCCAGCTGCACCAACCAAGATTTCCCATGCGTGTTTCTTGGAAAATTCAACCTCTCCACCACCTTAGGATCTATGTAACTATGATTAGCTCCTGAATCTATTAAAATAGTAAAGACATGGTTACTGATCATACCTTATACTTCAATCATGTGTGATTGAAACTCTTCTTGCTTGTTGTCCATTGTTGCATAGATCCTTGGAACACTTATGCCCATGTCCTCCATTGTTTCATCTCATTGTACATTGTGGACAACTCTCACTTCATCACTCATGTGAGGACAATTTATATACATATGATCTCCTTTACAACTCCAACATTGAATGAGTGTTTGTCTTGGCCTTTTCCCACCTGTCTCAATCATTCCGGGCTCTCTAGGGGTTTGATGTACTTGAAAACGATTTCTGAAGAAGGGTGGTTTGTTCCCCTTCTTCCTCTATTCCATCCTGAAATTCTTCTTGTCTTCCCAAGATTTTTGGAAAGTAGTCTTTCCTTTATGATGATCATATAGGCATTTGTCTCGCCTTATGGTCTCCTCCAAAGTTTTAGGATCACCATATTGAATCTTATCATTAAAGAAAGATGACAACCCACTCAAATATCTCTAGATCTTAACCGTCTCATCTTTGATGAAGGAGACATCCTTCAACAGTTCCAAAATATTTATTTCATACTCATCAATGGTCATGCTGCCCAGTTTGATTTCAAATAACTCTTTTCTTCATAATACCTCTTGGTCAAGTATTTCTTCTCAAAATGATTCTTGAATTCCTTCCATGTAACATTCTTCTCTTTGATGTGCTACACTTGCACAAGTTGATCCCACCACATGGATTCCTTTCCTTTAAGATGGTAGATAGAAATTCTTCCTTCTGGATCAAAAGAATAATTATGCAATTGGAAATATTTTTTCATGCCCAACAACCATGTCTCGACATCTTCATCTTTCTTGTGCTCTCCATCAAAGGTAGGAGGTTTGATCTTGTTGAATTCTCCTCTCAATTCATCCACCCCATACCTCTTATGATGCTTCCTGATAGAATATGGACTTGAGTTGCTATGTTCTCTCCTATTGGATTGTATTTGGGAGTGATGGTGATTTCTGCTACCACTCCTTGATCTTCCTTTCTCTTCAAGAGACCTATGACTTCCTGGTTTTCTTGAGCCATTCTCCTTATCCAATTTATTTTCAATTATATACAGGCCTTGCATTAACTTCATATTGAAGTATTCTTGCTAATCTTTGGATTTCATAAGCCTTTCATTATCATCCTTGTGACTCTGGACATCTTTCTGCAAATTTCTAATGATCTCCACCATATTCTTGTTTTCATCTTTTCCTTCTCCATGTCCATTTGATCCGGATTATTTTTGGCACAAAATGAGAGCAGAGATATAATAAATAAATGCACAGAGATATCGCAGATATCCAATAATATAACATAAATGTATTAGAGATGCAACCATAAACACAGAGATACAATAATACACAATTTTCTATTAATGAGCGAAAATGTACAAAGACTGTGAAATACAGAGTGAAAGACTCGCTAGAATGGTGGAAGCTTATCTCTGAGAAGAGATGTGATGGCTACTCGCATCCGTGAGAAGATGAAGATTACAATGAGGCTCTAAGGGCCTTTTTAACATAAGTAAAATCCAAAACCCTAACCCCGAAAGATGAAAACCCAAAAGGTTTGTGGGCCCCAATGGGGGTAGTTGATATGTCAACTTCCCAGGGGCGTAACTTTTGCATACGATCTCTATTTGGGGCACTCGATAGCTCGTTGGAAAGATCTATCTGAGGACTATAAATTTTGGGTGAGCAACATTGATCTACGATCTATTTTTCTCCCCTTTTTCTCAAAAAACATCATCTAGGGCCTCAAAATGGCTTCAGAAGTTCAGGACCCAAAAAATTGCTAAAAATAGTAAATTACCAAAATTGTTAGAAAATTGTTTTGAGCTAGTTGGAAAAGGTGAGTGGCCACCGATATCCACCTGGATCAATCCTTCCTCCTTAGGAAGCAATGGTCTCCATTGCGTTGAGTTCCCGGGGGAGAGGGGAAATGGATTGCTGAATCTAAATCTTGTTGAACTGCTTGCCTTGTTGGAGACGTCGAGTTGTTTGGTTTATTGAAGGTTGTCACGAACTTGTGGCTGGAAGGGTTGGACCTTTTTAACCAGTCTGGCTACATGAGATGACTGTGTGCAGAAGGAATCTTTGCGCTTTGTTACAACCTTGTCAACCTGCTTATGTTGGATAGAAGGTGCTTGGGTCGAGGCTGTAGTGGTTGCAGTATCCTTTTGTTCACCTTTTGAACAAATTGTGAAAAAGATAAACTTTGTAGTATGAGATATTACCTTGAAACACTTTTTAGGTGGGACAATAGACGAAATTACCTCTGGTATTCTGTAGAGATGACCCCCCAAATTAACAATGACACTATGGGGTCGAGACTCATAAATAGCATGGCGCTTCCACATATATGGTTGGCCCAAGAGAACATCACAGACATCCAGTGGGGAAAAATCACATAATACCTCATCCTTGAAGGGTTGGATGCCGTATGACAATTGACACTGCTGGTTGACACGAAGATCTCATCCTTGGCGAAGCTACCCGATGCTGTATGGTTGCGGGTGTGGTGTTGTCGACAATCCCAACTGCTTGAAGACCTCTACTGAGATGAGGTTCTCATGGCTTCCGCTATTAACAATAAAATGCAGCGGGGTCCCCTTCACCCACATCTGTGAATGAAAAAGGCGCTCCCCCTCTTCTGGATATGTTGGTTCTTCTGGTTGAATTGTTGCGATCGCGACAATAATAGTGGGGTCTATGTCGATGATCTGTCTTTTACCAATAATTTCAGAATCAGATTCAGAATCAGGGTTCAGCTCCTTGTCTTTGATCTCGACCACCAATGACTATTTTGATCGACATTCATCGGTGTTGTGCCAGAGACTTTTGTGGAAATCACACCATTTTTCGGTGTCCTTCTTTGTCTTCTCGTGACCCTTCTTTTCCTATGGCTTGGACTGGTTTTTGAGAGACTATTTGTTAAGGATGTCTTTGTCATACTTTGGTTGTTGCGGATTTGCAGACCCGAACTCCCATTTGTTCTGGTGCTTAAATTTTTGCTCAATTTTAACAACATATCGATAGGCAGCACTGAGTGATGAGATGTCCAAAAAATCCATTTCAGTTTGGATGTATCTGTGTAGAGCCCCACGGTATTTCATAACCAAATTTTGTTCGGAGTCTTTGATACCCAGCGTGGTGCACAAGGTATGGAAGGTATTGGTGAACTCTGGAACTGCTTGGCCCCTCTCTTGCCGCAGTGTGGTCCATTTCATGTACTGGTCTTCATAGTTGCCAACAGGGTAATACTGTTCCTTTACCGCATCCACAAAAAAAATCCCAAGTGGGCTCTGCCCCATATATTCCAGATTCCTCTGTGGAACTTTGCTCTCAGTAAGTTTCCCACCAATGTTTGACATGGGGAAGAGATTTAAGGAGTGCGAAGGTGATCTTTTCTCTGTTGAAAAAATTGTGAACAGAGAAATAACCTTCTAGTAGATTTAACCATTTATCTAGGGCTTTTGCATCTATATGTCCTTCAAATACAGGAATATCAAAATTAACTTGTACCTTGAAAGGTGAGGTGCCTCCAAAGTGGCCGCTTGATGAAGATGTGCATGTTGCTATCGGTATGCGTTGAAGGATATGGGAAAAATTCTCCATCATTTTGTCCCTTTGTCGCGTGAGAGCTTGCTCAAGCAACATATTGATAAGATCACCTGCTCCATCGTTTTTCTTTTCTTTCGCCATTGAGGGTTTCTTGGGTGTGCGAGAGAGATTGTCCTCAAGAGAGACAATCTTGAGACCCAACTTGCTATACTCATACCTCATCGGGGACATGCACAAAAAACGATCAAGAGCAGCCTGCTCTGATACCATTGATCCAGATTATTTTCAACACGAAATGAGAGTGGAGATATAAGAAATAAATGCACAGAGATATCATAGATATCCAATAATATAACAGAAATGTATTAGAGATGCAACCATAAACACAGAGATACAGTAATACACAATTTTCTATTAATGAGTGAAAATGTACAAAGATTGTGAAATACAGAGTGAAAGACTTGCTAGAATGGTGGCATCTTATCTTTGAGAAGAGATGTGATGACTACTCGCATCCGTGAGAAGATGAATATTACAATGAGGCTCTAAGGGCCTTTTTAACATAAGTAAAATCCAAAACCCTAAGCTCGGAAGATGAAAAACCAAAAGGTTTGTGGGCCCCGATGGAGGTAGTTGATACGTCAAATTCTCAGGGGTGTAACTTTTGCATACGATATCTGTTTGGAGCACTCGATAGCTCGTTGGAAATATCTATCCGAGGACTAAAACTTTTGGGTGAGAAACATTGATGTTGCTCCCCGTTTTCTCAAAAAACATCGTTTAGGGCCTCAAAACGGCTTCAGAAGTTCAGGACCCGAAAAATTGCTAAAAATAGTAAATTACCAAAATTGGTAAAAAAATGTTTTAAGCCACTTGGAGAAGGTGGGTGGCCACTGATATTCACCTGGATCATCATTGGAGTTTGTTCCTTCCATACCCAAATGAAAATCCATTCCTCTGATATCACTTCCTGGTTGTAAGCCCCCTATGTATCATCCATCTCACTGTACTCTGTGCTGATATGATATGATCAATCTGATGTTAATTCTGCAAAATGTGCAACCAACAAAACCTTGCCAAGCTAACTACTTCAACAGTTTTATAAAAACATGAACCATATTGGTTCAATAATATATCAGTTTCCTTTCTTCTGAGTTTCTAAAAGATTGGCTATTCAACCAAATTGTTTGGGTGAGCATTTATGTTCTTCTATCCCGGATATTTCCAATGACTTCTCCCTTGCTCAATTTTGAGTTTTGAGCAGGAAGTTATGGATTTTTGAACAATTGCGCTTCCTGGGAGGTAATACCTGTATATTTATTCTTCTTTCTTAGAGCCAAATTGTCTCTTGGACCTTTGTTGGATCCACTCATAAATTTCACATAAATTATTTACCACTTTTGATGCAGGTACGAATAATCAAAACCCCACGTGCTTCCTTCCTAAGCCCTTTTCTTCCTTAAAAATCAATTTTCGGCTACTAGCCCTTTTTCTTTGGCCCACAATCACATGTGACCATCGGCTGTGACCGAGTGCTTAATAGAGAAGTGTTTATTCGGAGATCTATAACTTTGGGGCTTCGGAACTTCAAGCTTCGGGGGTTCTTAGTTCCTCATACCTCCTTTTCTCACGAACATCGAATTGGCGAACTTCTGAACTGTTGTTTCTTCGAGGATTGGGAGGTTTTACCTTTATCACGTCCAAACGTTGAATCAATGAAGTTCTCTGGAGCTTATCACTTCAAAGGTTTTACCTTCAGTTTACCATGTTTTCCCCGATTGTCAAATTGATGAACTCCTGGAGTCTCATCAGCATCCACGTACCAGGGTCCTACACAGTAAAATTAAGGAACGAACACGTGGCTTAATCTGATGGATGACATGTGTCATGTTCTAACTGGTATGAATGGCATGTAAAAAACACAAATCAAGTTGACACGTGGTGTTGTAACAGATATCAAAATTGACTGTGTTGCCCGAGACTGTTTCTGGTGTTTGCAGGTTTACAACAACATCAATAACTTTCTTCACAGGGGAGATGAGCGCAACACTAGAAAAACCTCTGTCGATGAGGGTTTCATTGTAATGACTGAGTTTTTGTAAACCAGATTGGAGTAATAAAGATGATTTTTGCTACAGACTGTGAGATTCATCACGGTCGATTTCTTTCAGCATGTCCTTCTTTTCTTTCAGCTGTGTTAAATCTGTTTGGACTGCATTTATGTGTTCTTTACTCGCAGTTGATATTGTCTTTACCATATCTTAATGTCTTCCTTGATCCATCACAATTGCATTACATTTTGTTTTCTTCTAACCAATGTGCTTCGTTATACTTTAGTACCACCACTACTATAACGAAAGGATTTGGGTTTTCTGTAATTGTTTATTGTCCTTCCTCTGCAACCAACTATCAGCGGTGCAAGACCAATCTGCATTTTCAGAATTCTGCTTATATCCTGTGCTATGTCGACCTTTCCTTTTTCTTTCCGCTACCGCATCATGATTTATCAAAGCGCTGAAAGATAGACTTACTTTGCCTCACTTTCCGCAAGTTATTTGATCTCTGCTATTGTCTCTTTTCTTCGGTTTTCATTTGACTCCATGCTCAATGGACCATTTCCCTGGTTTAACCCCCAAACTCCAAAAATACAAGACCATCATTTACCCATAAATCTGCCCACCTTTTTCACGCTACTTAAATTCCTATTGTGACATTGTTTGAGAGATCCCTCTCAGGTTGGAAGGGGCAGCTCCCAATCCAAAGTGGTTCGAGGTTGCCTCGGGATTGATTTGCTGCAGCCCATTTCAGTTTCGAGTGTCAACATTTTGGCACCGTTGCCGGGGATGGACNCACCTTTTTCACGCTACTTAAATTCCTATTGTGACATTGTTTGAGAGATCCCTCTCAGGTTGGAAGGGGCAGCTCCCAATCCAAAGTGGTTCGAGGTTGCCTCGGGATTGATTTGCTGCAGCCCATTTCAGTTTCGAGTGTCAACATTTTGGCACCGTTGCCGGGGATGGAGGATGAAGTTATCTTCCCTGGGATACGACAAAGTTCAGATCTATCTCTTGATGGTGAACAAGGGATAGGAATTCAATTGGCTGTGATCATTCACCTGGCGACTCCTTGGTTCGTAGACTCTACATGATTTTGTTGGTGACTCCACTGGTCTCAAATGTCGAATTCGTTCGCTGCTCGAATTGCTGCGAGGTTTGCCCCTCTGGACTTTACAAATGTTTATGGCTTTCCAAACACTATTCCAGACATTAAAATTTGGGCAGATATCCTTCCTAAATTTGGGGAATATGAGGACGACAATCCTGGTCAACATTTATTTGAATTCCACAAGCTCATGGAAGAATTAAATGTACATAATGAAGATGTCCTCATGAAATTGTTTATGTTTTCATTGGAAAAAGATGCTAGACTCTGGTATAAATCCTTACCCCATTCCAGTATTCCTTCATTGAGATGCTTTCACACACTTTTTCATCAACATTGTAAGAGGATATATTCTGCTGAAATCCTTTTTGAAGATTGTTGTGATACAAGTCCTCTTGAGGGGGAGGAAGAAAAAATAGAAATTTCTCAAGTTGATGAAGATGACCAGTATGAGGAAGAGTTGGCTCATAAAGATGCTGAATCTTGTGAACTTACTCAAGAAGAAGATATTCGACATCACGCTCAACCTGCAAAAGAGATAGAAAGGAATGATTTTTGTTTCATTCAGGAAATACAGAGACCATATTCTCCTTTAACTAAGGAAGAGAAGGGTCTGCCCCTGCACAACTATGTTGCAGCCCCTACTCACACAGATTTGCAGCTTTCACATACTCTCGGATATGAGTGTCGAACTTCTTTCATTTCTGAAAATGTAAATCTGTTTTTAAATGGTAATAGTCATGTATTTCATGGAACTTTACAGGAAGTTAGTGAACCTATTTATGATGATTTCCTACCAGAAGATCATATTCTAGACTCTGCTTTGTTTCATGAAAAATAAATGGTTTCCATGTTTAATGATCCTGAGCATCATAAATCAGAACATAGAGTAGTCCTGGATGTTTTAAAACCTCAGGACTATATATTTTTCCAAGACCCTTTTGCTGATCTTTTGGATTCATTTAATGGAGGAATATTCTACGTCATGAATATTTGGTCACAAGAATTGATGAAAGGTTTGCAAATCCATGATCACCAACAGGTCAGATGGGGATTGTCAATTTCCTTTTTCAGCCTGCTCAAAGAAAGTGTAAAGAAATTTCAAATGAGAAGACAGTTATTGGATTGGCTCCACTGGCATTTCCGTATCATTTGATTCTGGAAATCTTTCAGTAGTTAGAGTAGGTGATGTATATAAATAAGCTTGACTTCAAGCATTAGATTACATCGATGGTTTTCAATCTGTTTTCAGTTCAGTTTTGAATCCAATATGGTTTCGATATAAAGCATTACGACTCCATAGCCCAATGGATGAATAAGTAGTTTTTTGTTCCGCTAAGATGCAAGTAAAGTGACAGAGTTCCGGATTGGATGATTTCAGGAAGCCAAATGGATGGAGGCACCTGTTCCACTGTTCTCGGCACTTTACGAGAAAGTATCGTCCCTAGAGAGAGCCAATGTTGTAACAGATATCAAAATTGACTGTGCTGCCCGATACTGTTTCTGGTGTTTGTAGGTTTACAACAACATCAATAACTTTCTTCACAGGGGAGATGAGCACATCACTGGAAAAACCTCTGTCGATGAGGGTTTCATTGTAATGACTAAGTTTTTGTAAACCAGATTGGAGTAATAAAGATGATTTTTGCTACAGACTGTGAGATTCATCACGGTTGATTTCTTTCAGCATGTTCTTCTTTTCTTTCAGCTGTGTTAAATCTGTTTGGACTGCA
>JASDQU010303671.1:2951-13733 GCA_032191745.1 Picea mariana | reverse complement strand
TCATTTTTCAACAAAAACACTAGAGACAGACAATATCCCAGTCACCAGTTGATCCTATAACTTATAGGGTGATAACAGAAGGTGCACGCAATTAAATATTGTATTATTGATGGCCAGATGTACTAGAATAATCCTCTAGGTTTCTTGTTAAGTTTCTTAATAGAATCTGAAACATAAGGCGTCATAAATGAATTTCATGAAGGGGTGTGTGGAGGACACCAAGCCTGGAGGGAAACGACCTAGAAGATTTTAAGAGTTGGGTATTATTGGCCAAAATTATTTACTGATGTGAATGCCAAGGTCAAAGCATGCAAATATTGCCAAATTTTCTCTGGTAAGCAAACGCTACCTGCACTACCTTTAGTCCCGGTCAAAGCAGAAGCTCCCTTTCAAAAATGGGGTCTAGATTTCATTGAAGAAATCCATCCGCAATCAAGCGCCCAACATAAATTGATTTTAACCGCTACCGATTACTTCACGAAGTGGGTCAAATCCATTCCAACTCAGAATTCTATGGATTTGGTGGTAATAAAATTCTTAGAAGAGAACATTCTATCGAGATTTGGTTGTGCTCGAAAAATAGTCACTGACAACGCTCAAGCTTTCAAATCTATGGCGATGGTCAATTTCTAGAAAAAATACAACATTGTGCAAGGACATTCTAAAGCCTATTATCCTCAAGGGAATGGGTTGGTCAAATCATCCAACAAGATTGTGATGACCATAATAAAAAAAGTGTTGACAGAAAATAAGAAGGCTTGGCATGTTCACTTGTAATATGCCTTATGGGAGAATCAAATTAGCACCAAGAAATCAATAGGTATGTCCCCTTTTCAAATGGTTTATGGTACAGATGTCGTCCTTCCTATCAATCTCGCTCTTCCTGTGATAAATCTCTATCAAGATGCAAATGAAGAGCCAAATGACGTTACAAGAAGGATAAATCAAATAATCGAAGTCCAATAAAATAGGGCCAAAGTAGATGACAAACTTCATAAGTACCAAGATAATATGAAGGCCCTTTTCGATAAAAAAGATAAAGACAGGGAGTTTCTTCCTAGAGATCTAGTTTTAAGTGGGATTCTAGAAAAGAATATGCAGGGAAACATGGCAAGTTCCACCATCTCTGGTTCAGACCATTTAGGATTGCAACTACTGAAGGGAAAAATTCCTTCTTACTAGAGAACCTCAACAGAAAAATTCTTGACGCTACTATCAATGGGCGTTACCTAAAACATTTTATGCAATAATCATATTCCATATTTCCATTGTATATACTAGTTTCGGTTTGCAATTTTATTCTTCTTTTGTAAATTATTCAAAATTTTACCTTCATTGTAAATAAACCAGGTTTACTTGATATCATCAAAACATAAATATAAAAACATGTACCACATATCTTTTCTATTTCTGCGAAAGTTTCTGACATTTCTCATGTTTGTTCCCATGCAGAATACCTATTGTCAGTTGAGAGATAAAGATATCAGAATCCAACACTCAGTTTTCAAAACATTCACTTTCTCTCAAAACAGGTGATAAATTAATGATTTACTTGATTGAAAATACAAAGGAAATTTGAGGTATGAACTCCTATTCCATTGGTTCAAGCTAAAATTTCAAAGAAATCTTACTAAATGTAAAGAAGGTTTCACTCGGATAGATATTGTCACCTGACCAAAGATCAAAGAAGTATGAAATTATAGCTTAATTATGAAGCCTTCTCTAAATGAAAAAAAAATGAAAACAATGGAAATAAAATAAATGAAATAAAAGAAAAAGAAAATAAGAATAAAAAAGGGCTTGAAAGAAGTTCGAGAAGCAATAAATTTTTTTATGTGGGAATGACTTTATTTTGCATCAAACCCTCTCAATCTTCATTGTGTTTTATTCTACCCATCCCCAAGATTTATTTTCTTATCATTCTCACTACCTTTCCTTGGTCTTCATAGAAAGAACGGACTTCACCTTGACTCTGAAAACATAAAAACATATCTTCAAAATAAGATTAGGCGAAGATCTCTATGTCCTTTTCATTTTAACTTAAAGAAAGTATGTTTAGGCTAATCCCGATAACTTTACCTCTTCTATCTGGTTTTAAACTAACTAATTCTCTCAATGTTGATCCCTGAAATTCAAAACCCCTATAAAATCTTCCCCATAGGCAAAGGTGTATTGAAGATTGGAAGAAAATTAGTTTCAGAGTATATTTAAAAATTATGACAAACCTTTCTTTTAAAATTTTTAAGCAGATATCATCCCTTGTATGATACATACAGATTTATTTCTCCCACTTAAAAATATTAAAATATAAAACATATGGTGAAAGGAAATTCACAATCTAATTGCCCCCATCTAGTCCAAGACAAACGGTAAAAGGAAATTCGAAATTCGATTGCCCCCATTTTGTCCAAGAAGAGATGATGAAAGGAAATTCATAAAATGATTGCCCTCATCTCAGGAAAATGCAAAAGTACTAATTGAAGTGGTGAAAGGAAATTCAATGGGAGAAGTAGATAACTTCACCGGGGTATTGAACAGGCTCTCTGGCAGTGAAACATTGTCTATGATCTCTGTATGGTTGTCATACATATCTTCATGACATAATCTGACATCTAATTCTTTTTCTAGTAATATTTACATTCTGAACCAATGAGGGATCCCCTAAATAATATGTTACATATACTTAACCTTGATGCGAACAAAATCGATCAAAAATTGATATTTCGGCTAAAGTTATTTTGATTATTTTAAGCAAATCCAAACTCAGTTTTAGGAAAGGGAAATTTTAAATAGCCTAGCTTGAGATCAAGGATTAGGTGTGTTTTGAAGTTTTTCTGAGGTTCAGTTGAAGTTCAATTTTTCTTAGTATGATTAATCCCTAAAGGTATTTCCGAGAAATGCAATAATGACTCCATTTACCCAATAAAGGCACTTGGTCTACTATTCTTCCACGTCTCACAGGGAGACACGATCCCCGGATGGAGCCTATGTTGGAACACAGATAATCCTAAACGTTTGAGCTTTACATTCTCCACTTCATGAAAATATAATCTTTCCCAAAATGGTAACTTATAAAATGACTTTCGAATTTTAAATCAAATTCATTTTTGGTTAATTAATAATAAGGCGCGCGTGATACTTTCTATTATAACCCTAATTTGCACCAAACATTCTTACCTGACATCAGACCATCTCATATGCCTTCTTTGCCAAGCCAGTACTGAACAACTCTTCTTAAAAACACCCTTTTTAAAGGCCCATGTGCCCTGCTCCACTACAGTCTGCATGTACACTCTAGCTGACCCATTACAATCCGTGTGTACCTACAAAAGCACAAAAAATGGAAAGTTGCCGATGGAACACACAATTTTGGGTAAGTTAACTAAAACTTTCAACCATGCATGGCCAGTCACTCGACTAAATACCTAGCTCCTTCTAGCCTATAAAAGAAGGGGTAGGGGTCCCATTTGAAAGGAGGAAAATCATAGTAAAGAAACTCTACCCGAATTCATATTCCCCTTTGCCCAAGATTTTGCAACCATTCTGTGATTTCAACGAAGAATAGAAGCAAGTGTGTTAGCAGGTGGTGCACAGTAAAAGAGGAGCCCAGGACCAGATTCGCGGAGCAGCGACCGTCTTCATCATTGTAAGTTGCTTTAGTGAAGTTAATAATAAAGAAGTACTTTTCCCGTCCCACCATATGAGGTTTTCATTGTTTATTGTGTACATGTTGATTAAATATCTAACCCATTAATCCATAGATCAAATGCATGTGGAGTTCTTTGTTTGTCTTTTGTGAATGCAGATTAGCCTTGGGAGGAGAGTTGCAGTCAAAGAGCGACCAAGTGTGAAGAGGGATCGATACCAAATGTCGGAAATAAGGTGTGTTCACTTGATCTTCTTAACTGTGTATTTTCTTAAGAATAATGGGGATTAGATCTAAGATGATGGTAAAAAGTAGGAATCTTTAGGTCTTTTCTGCATGCATTATAAAACCCTAAGTGTTAGTCAATAGGGGGATTTCCCACTCACAACAGAATTGGCGATCATACTGGGGAGTCTCTAGGGTTCTTTGGGGATTTTTTATTGGGTATTTTGAAATTGGTTTTACTGCCTTTTCTGAGTTTCTACAAGAAGTTTGAGTGTTCAGGGGTTCTGGTTCTCAATACCAGTCTTTCCTACTGTACTTACCATACTATTTATTTTCTTTTTTTGAGAGTCTTAAGGGGCATACGCGCCCTGTAGAGGGACAACCCGCGTATGCACATGCCCTACCTTTAGTCAGCCCGCGGATGTACGTCTGTTGATGAAGTGCTAGATGCGTGTCTGAGAATCTAGGAAATCCTTCTTAGGAAGAGACAATCATCCTCTCCCCTGTAGAAGTGATCCTTTTCAGGGGTCTTCTGGGTCCTTCTAGGTCTCTGATTGAATAGTCATTAGTTAGGTAAAAACCTCAAGATTAGATTTGTTTTTCTATATTTTTCTTGCCTCTTTGCGTCAAAGTAAGTTTTTTTTTGTACCTTTATGGGTTCTGGTTTTCAATACCAGTACTCCCTGCCTGAGCTTAGCTGCTTGTATTTCTTTTTTGAGGAGAAATAGAGGCACACGCGACCTGTAGTGGGCCTGCACGTGTGCATACACACCCTGCCCTTGGACAACCCGCATGCATACGCTGGCTATTGAAGTGAAAATCGCGTGTCTGTCTAGAAATGTTTTTGAAGAGGCAGTCATCCTCTTTCCTGTCAAGAGTCATTTTTTCAGGGATTTTCTTATCTGATTATAGTCTCTGTCATAGCAGTTTTAGCCTAGGTTGGACTCCAACATAGCTTGCTTTTTCATTAAAAGATTTCTTCTATTTCTTAGCTTTTTAAACTTATTTTTAGCTTGAAATTTTGAGAAAAATGAGTTGCATTTAAAAAAAAAAAATCCCCCTCATGGCCCGGGGGGGCCATGAATCGTGCATTCATCAGTTTCTTTTAGAATATTTTGTTAATTCTTCTTTGATTGGAAGAAAATATATAAAAAAAATAGCTTGTTAGTTCTCTTTCTTTCTTGGCATTTGTCTTGCATTATTATTTGAAAAAGAAAACGAAATTAGCATAGTGTTGTGTTTTCTTCTCATCTTAAAAGCATTTCAAAAGAAAAATAAGAAAGATAATCCTTCTTTGCTAGTGTTCTTATCATTTATTTTTTCTGCAAGAGTCTTAACAACATCAGTTTCACTACCACACCTTTTGAGTAAATCAAGCCTTAAAAAGAACACTAATTAAAAATAACTATACTTTTATGTTTGTAGGGTACATCAACTAGTTTAGGGTTAGGGCCTTGAATTAGGCTGGAGAGGAAACTCTTCAAGGCTATAAAAAAAAACATACGAGTCTATGATAAGGAGTGTAGAAGTCTAGTAATGTGGAAATTATCCAGGACCCCCCTCTAACAGAGGGGATAAACTCGAGGTCGTGTGCGGAAAGGTAGCGTAGATAACCCCTCCAAAGCCGGACCAAGCATAGTGGGTAACACATATAGAGGAATTGTCTTGGGATTCCCTTGATCTCATTTGCCACGGAGCTTCGTGGGTCTCGAACCCATTCGAGGTCCTCAGTCATCTTTCAGAACACTTTCTTTCGATACCCTTGATAGGTTTCGGGCTTGATACCCTGCTCATTGCGGTCCACCCAATTGTCGACTGTACCCACTTGGTGATTGTTCACGAGTTGGCAACCTAGTTGCCTTTATTTTAGGGACTTACACAGGTGACCGTGGGGGTATACCGTAGTACCTACGGAAGACATCAGGCCACACTTTGCAGATTATAGTCGGAGGGTGCTTTCATATTCGAGTTTCACTTGCATCGGTAAGTTGCTCTAGTGTTGGTTGGTGTAATTGTTCTTCCAACTAGTTATTCGTTTGCTTGATTTGCCTGTAGGAACTTTTACTGTGTGCTCTGTGTTCCCTAGTTTTCCATAGTGATTTAGTCAGTTGTGGCTTTGGGTCTCTGACCTAGGGTGGTAGACCACCCACTCTGCCGGTTGAGAGGAATTTTCAGTATTCTGCTTAGAAACGTGGAGCCACCTCTTTATAGGCATTGTTTTGATAACACTAGTTCTTTAGAGTCAGTGTGTGAGACTTTTACGGATTTGAAAAATCCCACAAGGGGAGAACCTCTACATAAGATCTTCATGGATAAAGTTCCTGACGATACCAACCAAGGAACCCCTTTGCAAGGGGATTCTTGTGATTTTCCTTTCTTTGGAAATGTTGGTGTCCCTTTGATGGCCACTTTGTACATTCCCGGGTTGAATGTGGGATTACCGGTTTGGTTGGGTACCATTCCAAATGTCTTGAATTCTCTTGACGCTTATAAGTTAAGAACCTTAAGTCATGGGAACCCTATTGATGTTTCTTCATCAGGAAAGTCTTCTCCTCCTCCTTCTCCCACCTCTGATGAAAGTACAGTTACTAGTAACCAAAAGTCTAAATGAAATAGAAAGAGGAAGAATAGGAAGAAGAAATCACCAACCTTTGCGAGTCATGTTGGAGATAGGTTGAAAACCTCTGCAAGTCACGTTGAAGACCAACACCCAGCCTCTACAAGTTATGCTGGGGGCAAGCACCCAGCCTCTGCAAGTTACGTTGGGGGCAAGCACCCACCCTCTGCAAGTCATGCTGGAGGAAAAAGTCCAGTCCCTGCTAGTCATACTGACAATAGGTCTATAGCCTCTGTGAGTCATGTTATCGACCCATCACCAACCTCTACAATTCATGTTGGAGATGTGCAACTAGCCACTACCAGTCACGCTGAGGGCATTGATTTTGTTGAGAAACCTAGACGAATAGGGCATAAGCCTAAGTTCCCTTGTAATATTTGCAAGGGATATCACCTTACTCATTTGTGCCTTGGCCTTCCAGAGGTACGAAGATTGTGGTCCCTGTCTGCAAGCTCTTCTGATTCTAAGTCTTCTGAGGTTTCCTCGCAACCTATTCAACCATTGGTTGAGAAAGTGGTGACGTCAATGCAGTCATCGGCTGATCCCACACCTCTTTTGGCAGGTGAGGTGCCTTTAGACCATGTAGTCTCTCATCCTATTCAACCATTGGTTGAGAAAGTGGTCATGCCGATCCAGTCATTGACTGATCTTAGTACTCTTTTGGGGGGTGAGGTGCCTTTAGACCATGTAGTCCCGTAGCCTATTCAGCCATTGGTTGTGAACATGGTCATGCCGATGTAGTCATCGGCTGATCCCACTCCTCTTCTGGGGGGTGAGGTACCTTTAGACCATGTAGTCTCGCAACCTATTCAACCATTGGTTGCGAAAGTGGTCATGCCGATGCAGTCATCAGTTGATCCCACTCCTCTTCTGGGGGGTGAGGTACCTTTAGACCATGTAGTCCCGCAGCCTGTTCATCCATTGGTTGCAAAAGTGGTCATGCCGATGCATTCATCGGATGATACCACTCTTCTTTTGGGGAGTGACGTGTCTACCAACCATGTTTTTAGCATTTCCAGTTTAGTACTTTCAGAACAAGGGGGAATTCTACTCATTCCGAGCACACCCCCTCCAAGCCCTAGGATGGTTTCCTTTGATTGGAATGATCTTGTTGAGCCTCATCTTCCTTCTTATACACCTTTTCAAATAAGGGTTGAAGTTAGTTCAAAAAACATTTATCGATGTATTGTGGATGAAGGAGCCTCCGCAAGTTTTTTATCCTCCTTGGTTTGGAAAGTCTTGGGATTTCCCAAGCTTGTGTCTACTTCGCATGAGTTGTTGGCTTTTGAAAAACGTCCTAGTGATTGTTTAGGGGTTCTTCCTTAGTTACCTATCTTTTTAGGTGGGAAAACTATCCTTGTTGATGTTATAGTGGTGCAAGGCCAATAAGATTTCAATATGCTTCTCGGGCGTGATTATGTATATGTTAAAAACGCTATGGTATCTATGCTCTTTCGAGTGATGCATTTCCCTCACAATGGAATCATTGTCACTATTGACTAGCCGACATCTGATAATCACCATCCTAATTCAGCGTTAGTTCAGACTGCCCCTTTATATGTTCCTAGTGTTCGTGTAGACTCCACCCTGCCACAGGTTAATTATGTGGCATCTTATCCTTGGTGTTCAATTGCTTATGAGAAGGAACCTATGCAATAATGTTTTCCCTCTTGAGACTTGGTCTCAACAATTGAGCCATTGGTTTATCCAATGGGGGCATGGGAACCCTTGCTTCCCTCTCTTGGTCCAAGTGGGCTTGAGTATCCTTCTGAGTCTGATCTCATTGTTTGTATATCCTCAAGCCCTCATGCTTGTGACTCTTCATTGATAGAATCTGTCAGTCCTGGCCAGAACCTCCATCGTCATATGGAGTATGGTCAGTTTACGTCACCCTTTGGGACTGTCGACCCTTGTTTACATGATTTCTTGGATTTTGAATTGCCTTCAGATGAGGCTATCCTTGAAGCCATGACTACGGTTTCTATACCGCGGGAGGACTTACACCGTGGGTTGTGTCTTCTTCCCTTTTGGGAGACTTTCTAAGTTGATTATCGAAGAGACTCTTGGTATGAGCCTAGAAGCGAGCTCTACCTGAACCAGTTTCATACATGAGTCGTAGCCGCCACGAGTATTCTTTTAAGCCCTTTTCAGACCCTCTAAAAATGAAAATATTTCCAAGAAATCTTGTTGTCTTTCATGCTCGTTAAACTGAAATTTGAAGTCACGTCTGTCCAGTGGTAGTTTACCCATTTTTCGGTCCAGATGGTTGACTGTACAAACAAAGGTATACTCTAGGAGCTTCGGTTGCCTAGAAGAGTATCCTTAGGTATAATTTTACTCCTTTTTCGGGCCTGAGGGACTAAATTTACAAAAAAGGCACCCCCACAAAGTCCATAGTTAAGCTCTTTCAGACTCTCTAAAAATGAAAAGATCGTCGAGTGACCTTGTTTCTTCACACTCGTTAAAATGGCCAAGAAGAACAATCTTTACAGAGTCCATAGTTAAGCTCTTTTCAGACTCCTTAAAAATGAAAATATTTCTGAGTGATCTTGTCTTTGTCACACTCGTTAAAATGATTTTTAATAGTCATCTTTTCGGTGCTAGTTTACCCCTTTTTTGAACCGACTAGACTATTTTCGAAAAAGGTACCCCAGTGGAGTCTTCTTTTATGCTTTTTCAGACTCTCTAAAAATGAAAAACTGGCTGAGCTTACCTTATCTGGGCTCGTTAAAATTACATTGAAGGATGTTACCATTGTGTGTCTTATTAATCGCATTTTCATACCCGTGTCTTTGGCCTAATGCTAGCTCCATGTTGCTCTCAACTGAACCATCTAAAGCGTGCCTTATACACAAGCCCTGTAGCACTTTGTCTTTGTGTCTTGACACCTTTGGCCTCGGGAGGGATTTTTTAGAGTGTCCTTGCTCTGAACATCAGTCTTGTCATTGCACCTAGAACTAGTATGTTTGTGACACTCGTTCCTCCTTTGTAACGTAGCATTCTTTTATTCTTTTTCCAAAATTATTGAAAAAGACAAAAAAATAAAATATACCCCANTGCTTATTCTTCCAAACATATGGAGAGTTTGTGTTGCCTCCTGCATCGTGAACTTATGTCAATGCCATGTTGCTTGAGTCTCATCATTTGTCGTGCTATTGTCCAAGGGAAGTTTTTACCAAGCCTGAGTCGTCCCCTTTGCAGTTTGTCTCTTGCCCTCATGCCTGACCATCTTGAAATTCCAATCAAGTCTTTTTTCAAAATCAATGAAGCCTCTAGTTTGATCATCAATATCCTCTAGTCCATGACCGACGAGCCATCGAAGTCCTCTGGGTAGTGCAGTCGTACACTCATATTACACTCCTACCCAAGTTTTGAAGATTTTGAAGTTGATGCTCGAGCTCTGAAGACCTCATCTCCATCCATAAGGCCTTATCAGCTTCTAGAAGATGGATACTATACATGTATATCTTTTTTATTTTGAGATGTAGATCCACTGTGTATTGCTCATGGCTAAACTTTATATAGTTATATGACATGGATCTACAATGTATTTTATTGGTAGCCATGATTTTATTTTCATTCTGAGCATGGGTATGCCTGCCTCGGAGAGATAATTTTTATTTTGCAGATGGCACCTCTCGAATTCTGGTCCCTGGGCTCACTGGTTTGGTACATTGATAAAGATTGATAATGTATTTCGGCCATCAGATGCTCTTCTGACCTCACACATTAGGGGGCATCTGTTATAACCCTAATTTTCACTAGACATGCTTACCTAACATCAAGCCATCTCATATGCCTTCTTCTCCAAGCCAGTACTGAACAACTCTTCTTAAAAACACTCTTTTTAAAGGCCCATGCTCCCTGCTCCACTACAGCCCACGTGTACACTCTAGTTGACCCATTACAACCCGCGTGTACCTACAAAATTGCAAAAGATGGAAAGTTGCCAATGGAACACACAGTTTTGGGTAAGTTAACTAAACCTTTCAACCATGCATGGTCAGTCACTCGACTAAATACCTAGCTCCTTCTAGCCTATAAAAGAAGGGGTAGGGGTCCCATTTGAAAGGAGAAAAATCATAGTAAACAAACTCTACCCAAATTCGTATTCCCCTTTGCCCAAGATTCTACAACCATTTTGTGATTTCAATGAATAAGAGAAGCAAGTGTGTTAGCAGTTGGTGCACAATAAAAGAGGAGCCCAGGACTAGATTCGTGGAGCAGTGGTTGTCTTCATCATTGTAAGTTGCTTTAGTGAAGTTAATAATAAAGAAGTACTTTTCCCATCCCA
>JASDQU010303665.1:0-12138 GCA_032191745.1 Picea mariana | reverse complement strand
TTCCAAAAGGAAGAAAACTTGTTAGATGCAAATGGGTCTACAGAACTAAGTATGCATCAGATGGAAGTGTTGAAAGACACAAGGCTTGGTTAGTTGCCAAATAATTTTCCCAAGTTGAAGGAGTTGACTATAATGAAACCTTTTCCCCTGTAGAAAAAATGAATTCCATCCTCCTTGTTCTTTCCCTTGTTGCCTGTTAGCGATATTTCTTGTTAGCAATATCATCTAGCGCCATAGGCGAAAGTTCCACAGAAGGGCTTCATCGGCATATCGGGAATCGGGATATCGGAGATCCCGTGCACAAGGATTTCGTGCATTTTGAAACCGCAAATCCTGGAACTCCGATGGGGAGTTGGACTACGGTCACATGGAGCGATGGTCACATTGACCAGGAGTTATAGCCAGCAGGGGAAAACGCACAAAGGAGCGCATCGGGGATCGGTATATCGCGAGTCCTGAGGACTTGCACATTTCGACATCAAAAAGTCTGAAACCCCGACAATGGAGTATAAGGCTACGGTCTTATAGGGAGGTGGTCACATGGACCAGGCGCAGCCAAAGGGATAAGGCCGAAGCGCATCGGGGATCGCAGGATCGAGATTCCTAAGGACAGGCGCGCGTTGACATTGCAAATGCCGAAACCCCGATAGGAGTGGAATAAAGTCGCGGTCACGGGGATTGGTCATATGAGCGGGAGCTGAGCCGAGAGGGCCAGTATGTGGAATTTCTCATCAAAGAATCGAGGATCGAGGATTCATGAGGACAGTGGTTGGTGGCAGCGGAAAGTCCGAAATCCCGAAACCCCGATATAGAGTTAGGGATCACCACGGCTAGGTGTAGAGGCCGAGAGGAAAGTCAGAAGGACCTGTGGATCGAGTTTGCACAGTGATTCTCGAAAGGAATCTAAAGAGCCATTTCGGCTCAGAAGAGGGGATTTAAAACGATCCTGAGAGCAGGAAGGCACGACGATGTCTCAGGTACCGATTCGATGTGGGCTAAATCTCAGTATCTACCAGGATTGAATGAAGAAAAGAGAGGGTGGTTAAGGCCTCGACTCAATCATTAATTGCACGGCATGGAGGGTCTGACCAGCAGTCTGCTCAGGAGGGTCCTGTGTACCCATTCTTCCAGAGGAGCCAGGCCCAATTTTGCGAACAGCCAGAGGAAGTCTGCACACGCTAGCTTGGCATTTAAATGGCTCAGCTACTCCCCTTGCAGAAGCCATGCGCAGTTAAGATGACGTTTGTGATGGGCGCACGATCATCCAGTCTGCATGCGCAGACTATCAGAAGGCATGCAGATGCAAAGTTTTAATGCAGCTGCTCATTCCCGCTGCTAAGGTTTTGGTTTTTGGTTATATGTAGGCATTTTTTCCATTTTGTAAAGGATCGATGGTTGAGCAGAGCTCCTTGGTTGTAAAATTTTAATGAAGCATTGTTTTTCTGGTTATGTATGAGCTTTGGAGACTTCTTGTCTTATGAATGCTAGTTTCTATCATATCTTTGTTTATACTATGTTAGAGCAGCTCAGAATTGGAGGATCCAGTCGAGCTGTAACTATTATAGGATGATGTTGTAATGGATCACTGTAATAGTTACAGAGCCTGTAATCAGTCCCTGTGATTTCCTTAACACTGAACGACTTGGAATTGGAGGATCCAGTCAAGTCCTCTTTTAGTTTCTTGAAGCCCTGAACCAGGAGGATCCTTTTTTTAGATTTTTTCCTCTATAAACCACTACAAGCCTGATGCCCAGAGTTGTTTGTTCACTTTCTTTTAATTCTTCCACCTATTCATCTTTAAATCGACCCACTGGCTGAAGTTAGGATTCCATACCTCCTCTGTTCTTTATGTACCAGACTCAGTCCCTGAGTTAGAGTGATACCTCCTAGAGCCATTATCTCCATTTAATCACCCTTTATAAACAAATCGTGACATAAAACCGATGGGCATTGGGCTCTGCTCCTGCAAGCAATCCAGGAGTGACTTCTGATGCTAACATTTCTGGCGCTGTTGCCGGGGACGAAGTTGAATATTTTCCCTGGGTAGAACGACATTGAGCCTCTGATTTTGAAGGTGCATCAGACATCAGAGCCCTTAAAGATTGTTGTTGTGCACCTGGAGACTCCACTGTGGTGACTCCATTGTTTCCACATCACTGTTTCAGCTGTGACTACTGTCGGCACGCCTGAAAGCCGACCCTAACGAGCTTTCTCAAGAAGGTTTCAGCAGCTGCTTTCTCAGTCTGAGAAGCTTCCTGGGGTAATGACAACATTAAGATCTGGCCTTTGATGGTGAACAAGGACCAGGCATATTCAAATATGTGCATCTTTCACCTGGCGACTTCATGATTCAAGGATCGATTGGCGATTCCACTGGTTCAATATGGAGAAAATCCTTGCTCGCAGGTTTGCTCCTTTTAATTTCTCTGCTATTCCTGGTTTTCCTAATGTTGTCCCCTCTCTGGATGAATGGGGCGATTATTTTCCCATATTTGGAAAAGGTGAAGAGGACAACCCGGCCCAGCACCTCAGTGAGTTTTATGAACTCATGCATCAGTGGGACATACATCATGAGGATGTATTACTGAAAATGTTCATGTTCTCGTTAGTGGGGGATGCACGTAAATGGTATCATTCTTTACCCCCGGCTACCATTTCTTCGCTCAGTGATTTTCATGCAGCTTTCACCACCTATTGTCAGAGGTTGTATCCCCCTGAGTTAATTTTTCATAATTGTTGTGAGGGATACCACAACTCTATACAAGAGAAAGTTGTTTCTGACGAAATTTGTGGGGAGGATCTTGATGACCTGGATCAGAACTCAGTCCCTTCTCCTTCCCATCCATCTACATCCAAGGCAGGTTTTGAAAGTGATAAAGTTCCCAGGGAGGAGGATGGCGCCCTGAGTAAGCTGATAGAGCAGGTGAAATATCTGTCTGCCCAATTAGAAGGGTTGAAATATGAAGACTGTGCAGAGGATTTTCCAGTCCTTGAGGCAGATGCTCTGAGCAACTCTTTCGAAGAGATTGTTGAAAATTTATTAGATGAGTTGGCATCTACCCCCGATGAGCTTGCTATCTCAGATCAAAGAAATAAAGAGGTAGTTGTGGAAGAGGATTGCTCTCTTTTCCTTCACGAGATTTCCCACGATGTGTTTACATTCGGGTTTGAAACGGAGGAGCGAGGGATAGTTCCATTTTTGCAAGTTGAAGAAGCTTTGTCTCCCCCCGACTTCGATGATTATCTGGAAGAGGAGCAGCAGAGACCGACATCACCTTTTTCTTGTTAGAGAAGCCACACCACTTATGACAGTTACGAATCAGAGTCTGAGCTCGATATGCTGGGTTTCCAAGAGCAGGTCACAGAACCTTATCCTCTGCTCGCTAAAGAAAATTATCACGAGGAAATCATCCACCTTGGTATTTCAGGAGACCCCGAGCAGTATGAGGAAGGGAAGAATTTACTCGGGGGTCCTATTTATGATGGATACGGATCCGACCCTGGGGAGAGACAAGAAGAGGAAAGAGAACCAGAGGAGCAGTCTGCCCTTTGTTCAGAGCCAGTCAGCAAACAGATCCACCCCATGGTCCCTATTTATGATGAATACGAATCAGACCTGGGGGAGACCGAACCAGAGGAGCAGAATATTTCCTGTCTAGAGTCGGTCAGCGAGCAGACACCTTCTGAGATCAGCGAGCCTACGTCAGTTATTCACCCGCCTGTGGTTATCAGAGACATTCAGCTGCGTGTGAATAACTGTGTAGCAAAAGACGCTGCCTGTCACCAATTTTCCGGGACTGGCCACTCATTCTATGACCCTGTCAGCGAGTACATGGAGTGGCATTTCCCCTATGACTTGGAGCCGCCCTATTTCATCTCAACTTCAGCTAGTGAGGAGAAGTTGAAGAGTGTAGCCGTTCTTCTGTCACAGTTACACTATCTGTTGGTGATCATCTACAGAAGGAAGGAGCTTCTATCCAGGACGCTTCTTGAATGGCTATGGTGGAAGTTTTCTTCTAGCCCATGTAAAATATCTTATTAGCATTAGGATTGTATATAAATAAGCTCCTTTGAGCATGTAGCTTTATTTTGTTTCTTCTATTTTTCGGCCTGTATTTTCAGCAGCGGGATGTTTTCAGCATGACTCCATAGCCCAACATCAAGGCACTGAAGCTGCGGAATGAGTTCTTAGAGCATCACAAGGACGAATCTATCCCCCATGGAGCCAAATGTTAGTGATATTGCTTGTTAGCAATATCATCTAGCACCATAGGAGAAAGCTCCACAGAAGGGCTTCATCGGCATATCGGGAATCGGGATATTGGAGATCTCGTGCACAAGGAGTTCGTGCATTTTGAAACCACGAATCTCGAAACTCCGATGGGGAGGTTGACTGTGGTCACATGGAGCGATGGTCACATTGACCAGGAGTTATATCCAGCAGGGGAAAACGCACAAAGGAGCGCATCGGGGATCGGTATATCACGAGTCTTGAGGAATTTCACATTTCGACATCAAAAAGTCTGAAACCCCGACAGCGGAGTATAAGGCTACGGTCTTATAGGGAGGTGGTCACGTGGACCAGGCGCAGCCAAAGGTCTAAGGCCGAAGTGCATCGGGGATCGGACGATCGAGATTCCTAAGGACAGGCGCGCGTTGACATTGAAAACGTCGAAACCCCGATAGGAGTGGAATAAAGTCGCGGTCATGGGTATTGGTCATATGAGCGGGAGCTAAGCCGGGAGGGCCAGTACGTGGAAGTGCTCATCGGAGAATCAGGGATCGGGGATTCACGAGGACAGTGGTTGGTGGCAGCGGAAAGTCTGAAACACTGAAACCCTGATATAGAGTCAGGGATCACCACGGCTAGGTGTAGAGGTCGAGAGGAAAGTCAGAAGGACCTGTGGATCGAGTTTTCACAGTGATTCCCGAAAGGAATCTAAAGAGCCGCTTCGACTCAGAAGAGGGGATTTAAAATGATCCTGAGAGCAGGAAGGCATGACGATGTCTCAGGTACTGATTCGATGTGGGCTAAATCCCAGTAGCTGCCAGGATGGAATAAAGAAAAGCGAGGGTGGTTGAGGCCTCGCCTCAATCATTAATTGCATGGCATGGAGGGTCTGACCAGTAGTCTGCTCAGGAGGGTCCTGTGTACCCATTCTTCTAGAGGAGCCAGGCCTGATTTCGCGACCAGCTGGAGGAAGTCTGCACACGCTAGCTCATCATTTAAATGGCTCAGCTACTCCCCTTGTTGAAGCCTTGCGCAGTTAAGATGACGTCTGTCATGGGCGCACAATCGTCCAGTCTGCATGTGCAGACTGTCAGAAGGCATGCAGATGCAAACTTTTAATGCAGCTGCTCGTTCCCGCTGCTGAGGTTTTGGTTTTTGGTTATATGTAGGCATTTTTTCCATTTTGTAAAGGATCGATGGTTGAGCAGAGCTCCCTGGTTGTAAAATTTTAATGAAGCATTGTTGTTCTGGTTATGTATGAGCTTTGGAGACTTCTTACCTTATGAATGCCAGTTTCTATCATATCTTTGTTTACACTGTGTTAGAGCAGCTCGGAATTAGAGGATCCAGTTGAGCTGTAACTATTATAGGATGATGTTGTAATGGATCACTATAATAGTTACGGAGCCTCTAATCAGTTCCTATGATTTCCTTAACACTGAACGACTTGGAATTGGAGGATCCAGTCAAGTCCTCTTTCAGTTTCTTGAAGCCCTAAACCAAGAGGATCCTATTTTCAGAGTTTTTCCTCTAGAAATTGTTGCAAGCCTGATGCCCAGAGCTGTTTGTTCACTTTCTTTTAAGTCTTCCACCTTTTCATCTTTAAATCAACCCACTAGCTGAAGTTAGGATTCCAGACTTCCTCTATTCTTTATGTACCAGACTCAGTCCCTGAGTTAGAGTGATACCTCCTAGAGCCATTATCTCCATTTGATGACCCTTTATAAACAAATCGTGACATAAAACTGATGGGCATTGGGCTCTGCTCCTGCAAGCAATCCAGGAGTGACTTCTGACGCTAACACTGCCTCACATAAATGGGAGGTCCATCAGATGGATGTTAAATCCACCTTCTTGCACGAATATTTGCAAGAATAAATCTACATGGAACAACCTCTTGGCTATGTCCACAATGACTCTAGCCTTGTTTGTCGCCTCAAGAAATCTCTTTATGGTCTCAAGCAAGCTCCCCGAGCTTGGTGTTGTAACAGATGATATTCTTAATACCTATCGTAATCAAGGTGGATATGATCTTCTTGGTAGAACAAAAGATGAGATAAGGACAACTCCCCAAGTGAATGCTACATTATCTGCATGCCAAGCTTTGAAGTTGGATGGACTTATTATCATTGGAGGTGTCACATCTAACACTGATGCAGCTCAATTAGCTGAGACATTTGTTGAATCAGGATGTCAAACAAAGAGAAGTATCAAGTATCATTACTTTATCCGATTGATGGGTAGAAAGGCCTCCCATGTTTCTCTAGAGTGTACCCTACAGTCACATCCTAACATGGTAATCCAAGGCAAGGAAGTGGCCACATCAAAAATGACTCTCTTTGATTTGACAACACAAATTTTTGATGCAGTTCAGGCTAGAGCAGAGCAAGATAAATATCATGGGGTGATCCTTTTACCTGAGGGGCTTATAGAAAATATTCCTGAAGTGTATGCCATATTACAGGAAATTCATGTTATGCATGCTCAAGGTGTTTCTGTTGAAGACATTTCATCATGTCTTTCACCATGGGCATCTTCTTTAGTTGATTTTCTGCCTCCATTCATTAGGAAACAACTTCTCCTTCACCTTGAATATGATGACTCGGCACAATTATCCTAGATTGAAACTAAGAAGCTTATGGCTCAGTTGGTGGAGACAGAAATGAACAAAAGACTGAAATCTAGCCAATATACTAGAAAGAAATTCAATGCTATTTGTCACTTTTTTGGCTATCAAGCTCAAGGATATTTACCATCAAACTTTGTCTGTGACTATGCATATGCCCTTGGCCATATTGCTTATCATCTCATAGATGCTAGGTTGAATGGTTACATGGCAACTGTAACAAACCTGAATAAGCCTGTATCCCAATGGAAATATGGTGGTGCTCCAATCACGAAAATGATGACTGTGAAGAGATGGCTACGGGGACGATGTGCCTCTCAGAATGGAAAGTCGTCTGTTCACCCTGCTAATGTGGATTTGAAGGGTAGGCCGTATCAGTTGCTAATGTGCAATGCAACACAATTTTTGATGGATGATATCTATAGGAATCCTGGTCCTCTTCAGTTTGAGGGTCCCAGGGCAAATACAAAAACCATAACCTTATATGTTGAAGACTAGGATTATATTGGTTGGATTCAATAGTTGAGAAGTTATCTTGACAAGGTGAGGGATATAGGAAAAGAATTTTGTTGCAGAAGAGATCTCATCCATGGTGTTGATGAAGACGCTGAGGTGATTATGGAGAGGTTTCCAAAAAAATGCCAGAGTATGTTTTTTTCTACTACAATGCCTGTCTGGGTGCAAAGGCTTTCGAGGAAATATTTAAATGATCCTATTGTTATTGATCTTGTTGGTGAATCATCTCAGAAGTTGGCAGATGGAATATCACTTTATTCTATTGCCGCATCCACCTATGGGAAATGATCCATTATCAACCCATTGATAACTGAATATGCTAAAGGGGGAAAATGTATCGTTTTCACTCAAACAAAGCGAGATGCATATAGTCTATCAGTGGCACTGGGTCGGGTCCTTTCCTATGAACCTTTGCATGGTGATATTTAACAGAATCAACGAGAGAAGACTCTTGCTGGCTTTCACGAGGGACATTTTAATGTGTTGATTGCTACTGATGTAGCTGCCCATGGTCTTGATATTCCTAATGTTGATCTGGTTATTCATTATGAACTCCCAACAACTTCAGAGATTTTTGCGCATGGGGGCAAATCAAATGAATACACTTCTATAGACAGTTCGCTGGAAATTAGGATTTATTTATGCTTTTAAATCAGTTTAGATTACTGTTATGATTAGTTAAAGATGATTGAAGTTAGTTTATTTTTAGTTAGGTATCCTATGATGCAGATTCAACCTCCTTGAGAGAGGGAATTTATATAAATTTTCATCCATTGTAATAAAGGGAGGGGGCTAGGGGGAAAACCTTTTTTGAAGAGAGCTCCTTTTGAAAGTGGAGTTATTTTGAAAACCCAGAATGGAGTAATACAGAAGAGCCATGTTCACTTGATATTGTGAGATTCATCACAGTCGATTATTTCAATATGTTCTTTGTTTTTTCTTTTTCGTATTGTCTATCTCTTACTTTATCAACTGAGTTAAAATTTGTTTGGAATTCATTTTACATGCTCCTTTTACACAGTTGATATGTGTTGGGTTTCGATGGTGACTAGTCAGAATTCACTCAAGATAAGTGCTCTGCATATAGTTATTAGCCTTCAGTCTTTTTCCTCTAAAGTTGTAGTGAAAATTCATCCTTGTTAGATTCTTTCACTATGATGGTCTTTTCCTTTTCTTTTTCTACTACTATATCATGATTATCAATTGTTGAACGAAAGAATTACTTTGCCTCATTTTCCGCAAGTAATATGATCACTGCTATTATCTCTTTTCTTTGGTTTTTACTTGACTCCATCGCCCAATAGGTCTTTTCAAATCTGTGTAACCACCAACCTTATCAAAAATCTTCTCTGATAATAAATTTGGCCTTCTTACTATGATTACTGAATATTCTTGAGTAAAGAGCCCTTGGCTATTGAGAGAACTGTCTCTGAGTGTATTAGGTCAGAAGTACACTCTAAATCTATTTTCAGAGATTGGCTTGCTGCAACCCAAGTCAATCTCCAAACAACAAATAAATTTTTCTTTTAAAATGTGCTAAGGCTTGGCTCTATTACAGCCTTGAGTCAAATCTAGCAACAACATTTTTTGGCACTATTGACAGGGAAGGAGGACGAAGTTATCTTCCCTAGGATATGACAAAGGTTCATATCTATCTCCTGATGGTGAACATGAGATAGACGTTCGATTGGCTATGATTATTCACCTGGCGACTCCTTGGTTTGTAGACTCTACATGTTTTCGTTGGCAACTCCACTGGTCTCAAATGTCGAATTCCTCCAATGCTTGGATCACTGCAAGGCGCTAAGTGACGAGGTTCATAGTTTTTGTTGGTCACCTTATTGATGCAGGCACGTGGTATACCGTTCTTGGAACTTTACAAGAAAGTACCATCCCTAGATGGAGCCTATGTTGTAACAGATGATATTCTTAAGACCTATCATAATCAAGGTGGATATGATCTTCTTGATAGAACAAAAAATAAGATAAGGACAACTCCCCAAGTGAATTTTGCATTAGTTGCATGCCAATCTTTGAAGTTGGATGGACTTATTATCATTGGAGGTGTCACATATAACACTGATGTAGCTCAATTAGCTGAGACATTTGCTGAATCGGGATGTCAAACAAAGAGAAGTATCATTACTTTATCCGACTGATGGGTAGAAAGGCCTCCCATGCTGCTCTAGAGTGTACCCTACAGTCACATCCTAACATGATAATCCTTGGCGAGGAAGTGGCCACATCAAAAATGACTCTCTTTGATTTGACAACACAAATTTGTGATGCAGTTCAGGCTAGGGCAGAGCAACATAAATATCATGCGGTGATCCTTTTACTTGAGGGGCTTATAGAAAATATTCCTGAAGTGTATGCCCTATTATAGGAAATTCATGTTCTGCATGCTCAAGGTGTTTATGTTGAAGACATTTCATCACATATTTCACCATGGACATCTGCTTTATTTGAGTTTCTTTCTCCATTCATCAGGAAACAACTTCTCCTTCACCCTGAATCTGATGACTCAGCACAGTTATCCCAAATTGAAACTGAGAAGCTTATGGTTCAATTGGTGGAGACAGAAATGAACAAAAGACTAAAATCTGGCCAATATACTGGAAATAAATTCAATGTTAGTTGTCACTTCTTTGGCTATCAATCTCGAGGATCTTTACCATCAAACTTTGACTATGACTATGCATATTCCCTTGGCCATATTTCTTATCATCTCATAGATGGTGGGTTGATTGGTTACATGGCAACTGTAACAAACCTGAAGAAGGCTGTATCCCAGTGGCAATGTGGTGGTGCTCCAATCATGACATTGATGACTGTTATAAGATGGCTATGGGGACGACGTGCCTCTCAGATTGGAAAGCTGGTTGTTCACCCTGCTAATGTGGATTTGAAGGGCAGGCCATATCAGTTGCTAATGCATAATGCAACATGATTTTTGATGGATGATATCTATAGGAATCCTGGTCCTCTTCAGTTTGAGAGTCCCAAGGAAAATGAAAAAACCGTAACCTTATCTGTTGAAGACCAGGATTATATTGGTCGGATTCAACAACTGAGAAGTTATCTTGACAAGGTGAGGGATATAGGAAAAGCAGTTTACTGTAGAAGAGATCTTGTCCATGGTGTTGATGAAGACGTTGAGGTGATTATGGCGAGGTTGCCGAAAAAACGCCAGAGTATGCTTTTTTCTGCTACAATGCCTGTCTAGGTGCAGAGGATTTCAAGAAAATATTTAAATGATCCTATTGTTATTGATCTTGTTGGTGAATCATCTCAGAAGTTGGCAGATGGAATATCACTTTCTTCTATTTCTGCATCCACCTATGGGAAACGCTCCATTATCAACCCATTGATAACCGAATATGCTAAAGTGGGAAAATGTATCATTTTCACTCAAACAAAGCGAGATGCAGATAGTCTGTCAATGGCACTGGGTCGGGTCCTTTCCTGTGAACCTTTGCATGGTGATATTTCACAGAATCAGCGAGAGAAGACTCTTGTTGGCTTTTGCGAGGGACGTTTTAACGTGCCGATTGCTACTGATGTAGCCGCCCGTGGCCTTGATATTCCTAATGTTGATCTGGTTATTCATTATGAACTCCAAACAACTTCAAAGATTTTTGCGCATGGAGGCGAATCAAATGCATACACTGCTATAGACAGTTCGCTGGAAATTAGGATTTATTTATGCTTTTAAATAAGTTTGGATTACTGTTATGATTAGTTAAAGACGGTTGAAGTTAGTTCATTTTTAGTTAGGTATCCTATGACACGGATTCAACCCCCTTGAGAGAGGGAATTTATATAAAGGTTCATCCATTGTAATAAAGGGAGGGGGCTAGGGGGGGGAACCTCTTTTGAAGAGAGCTCCTTTTGAAAGCGGAGTTATTTTGAAAACCCAGAATGGAGTAATACAGAAGAGCCATGTTCACTTGATATTGTGAGATTCATCACAGTCGATTCTTTCAGTATGTTCTTTGTTTTGTCATTGTTGTATTGTCTATCTCTTCCTTTATCAACTGAGTTAAAATTTGTTTGGAAATCATTTTACATGATCCTTACACACAGTTGATATGTGTTGCGTTTCAATGGTGACTAGTCATAATTCACTCAAGATAAGTGCTATGCATCTAGTTATTAGCCTTCAGTCTTTTTCCTCTAAAGTTGTAGTGAAAATTCATCCTTGTTAGATGCTTTCACTGTGATGGTCTTTTCCTTTTCTTGTTCTGCTACTATATCATGATTATCAATTGCTAAAAGATAGACTTAATTTACCTCATTTTCCACAAGTAATATGATCACTGCTATTATCTCTTTTCTTTGGTTTTCACTTGACTCCATCGCCCAATAGGTCTTTTCAAATCTGTGTAACCACCAACCTTATCAAAAATCTTTTCTGATAAGAAATATGGCCTTCTTACTGTGATTACTGAATATTCTTGAGTAAAGAGCCCTTGGCTGTTGAGAGAACTCTCTCTGAGTGTATTAGGTCATAAGTACACTCTAAATTGATTTTCAGGGATTGGCTTGCTGGAACCCAAGTCAAGCTCCGAACAACAAATAATTTTTTCTTTTAAAATGTGCTAAGGCTTGGATCTATTACAACCTAGAGTCAACTCTTGCGACAACACTTGGTATGCCAAAATGGATAGCTTTCTTATTGCCATTGGATTCTCTAGATGTCATTCTGATCCTAATGTCTATACCAAGAAAGTGGGAAGTCATCTCATAATCCTTGTCCTTTATG
>JASDQU010303664.1:0-10552 GCA_032191745.1 Picea mariana | reverse complement strand
GATTCTTCTCTCCTCCGCTGCTTGAACTACTATAGGTAATTTTCATAGTTGGGTGAGCCATTGGAGCATTGCTCCGGGATGTGGTAGTTTTAGGAGTAACAACTGGAGACTGGGCACTCTTTTCATTGGGGCCCTTTCCTTTTTTCTTGTAAAACTCGTTATTACTAAGTACTATTTCCAGGTCACCAACATTTTGTACAGGAGCGCCTTGGTTTTTATCTTCTTCTTCATTCAAAATAGTATGAATGAACGAGTTGTTGAATCCTACCGACAACATATGTTCCACAAATATTTTGTTAGGGTCAAACCCCTTTATCCTTTCAACATACTTCAGATTTGCATTGTTGAAGTGATTCGCAAAATCATCAATTTTATTTCTGTTCCTGAATATGAAATCTCCAATTTTCCACAGCAAGGGGATGATTGCTTTTTCCATTTTTCATGGAAAAAGTGAAACCAGAAATAGTATTGCCTTGCCACTTTCTTAATAAACAATTTATCAGATACATGGTATGGAAGAAAAGAGGGATTTTCTTTGGAACAAAATATCTCGATGAAACTGTGATTTTCCATATGTTCTATCATTCCATTTTTCTCAAAGAATTTATTATCCTAATATGATATCCAGGGGGTATTTTTACCAAACAACAGTCCTTTGAAGATTGAAACAAAATCATTGTAAACTTCGTAAAAAAACAGAGAAGTCTTATGTCTCCACAATGCTTGATACTAGAAGGTAACTGGACCTATTTCACAGTTCATCCTCTTACGTATAGTCAATTTTAGAAATTGACAGCAATACACTATCACAAATACCGAATAGGAAGCCATAAAGAATTTATTGTCCCTTTTGTAATGTGATAATTGGGATGAGATTTCAATGGAAATCAATTTTCCCCAGTCAAAGATAGCCTATTATTTAATTGTAAAATACAAAATATAAAGAATCATGCGAGAAATGGTGGCGATGATTTCGTGACATGTCAACCTGGTAAACAACCAAGCAATTTCCCGAAAGGGGTTTTTAAAAGAGTCGACCTAAATCCTGGTTATGTCTTCGGGAATAATCATGAGATTATCCAAAAAATCAGGAAAGAGATCCATGCCATTGTCATGTTTCTTCATAAAATATTTGCAGTCTTATCCTTTGAAGGTAAGTGTTGGCTTAGGGAGCTTCAACATCTTACGAAAAACTTGCGGTGAAAGGGAAATGGGGGAATGATATTGGAGTTGTATAATTCGCTGGAGGGACATGTAGTTCTCAACACACCATGAAAAAATTTCTTTGCAGTCAAATACCTCAGGAACATACTCTGCGCAAGAAATTCCCGATGTCCAGATTATGAATTTTTGTGCAGAAGGAGATGAGTAATATGAATATCCTCTGGACCATTCAAATTTCTGGTCTTCACGACCAGAAATACTCAAAGTATCACCACAAAAATATTGTCTAGTTTTTGTTTCCATAGGTTGACGAGAGTATTCGTTCAACTGGATAATAACTTGAAATGAATAATTTCATAGAGATAACAATAATATAACCTTTGTCAAATCGTGATTTAATGCAATTTAATGAAAAGTCTCCTCAAGCCCTTCACTATTATTGACGATTTTTACGGAAACTGCATGATCAATTATTTGCTTTAAACCACACTAAATGCATATTGGGAAAATCATGAAGATGACAGGGATGAACAAGAGTAATTTGAATATGGAGCCTTTTGTGAACCTACCAACCTGGGAATTCGTGAACCCACGGTTGTGAATGATAAAAAATAAGCTAAGTGTTGCAAAGTGGTCGGTCGGACTTGGATACATGAGAAATGAAATACCTAGGGGATCGGTACCCGTGACAAGTTTGACGGTCATAATGTAGATCACGAGCCTTTGGGTGCAAAGTCGAGATCATAGAACTTGGAAGATGAAGGCTTGAACTCGTGAACCCACGAAGTTGAAAAAATGGTTAAGTATATTATAACAAGGAGGTCGGTGGGAATCATGACATAGGAACATGGATGGAGATGAAGAACCGCGAGTCTTCCTACCCATGAACCCATCGATTTTTGAAATGCGATTAAGTATGGTAACTAGAAAGGGAAAATATAAGGGAAAAAAGAAAAGGGGAATGAGGGTAAGTATAAAAGAGGAAAATCAAATGGAAAAAAGAAGTTGGGAAAATAGAAAAGGAAGGGAAATTTTGGAAGCAAGAATTGATCTCAACAACTGGCTCCAACTGCAAGATGATAACCCCCTGTGGGTTGTCAAGAATCTAGAATATTTATGACTAGGCGCTTCCATCCATTGGGATATGGAGTCAAAGGTAAGAATATACAAACTGAATAAATGAAAAATAAATTTTTTGTACATGGAAATGAGAAAGTTTTAGGTGAAGAAACCTTTCAAATGTTTCCCATTGACAGGCAACATTAGTCTTTTACCCTTCATGTCTTTGAGCATATAGGAATTAAAACCCAAGATATTTTTGATGATGCATGGTCCAATCCAGAGTGCTTCTAACTTTGTGTGCATCGATGGTTTCTCCTTGGATTTTTTCCAGAGTAAAACCAATTATCCCTTCTGGAAATTCTTTACAGTTGCATTTTGGTCAAAATATCTTTTGATACGTTTCCATCTCTCATAAGTTATATTTAGGGATTTACTTCGTCCTTCCTCCAATTCAACAACTAGTTGATCCTCCTTTGCATAGGTGAACTGTCTTCTGCATCTTTTGTATTAACACAAAAAGTCAAAGCATTGAGTTCGAGGCTAATTGACATTTTTTCATCTTTCCCATAAACCAATGTATATAGAGACATCATAGTGTTGTCTTTCAGAATCGTTCTAATTTCCCACAATGCATCAATCAACTTTAAATGCCAATTCCTTTGGTTCTTGTCAATAGTTTTCTTCAATACCTAAATGAGTGTCTTATTAGTGTATTCTTCAAGACCATTCCCTTGTGGATAATAGTTTGACGACTACCCCATAATAATTCCATATTCTCCACAAAATTCTGTAAATTTTGAACCAATGAAAATCAAACCATTATCAGTGATGAATTTGTTTGGGACACCGAATCTTGACAAAATATTATCTTTGCGGAATTTAATAAACTCTTCAAAATCAACCCCTTTTAATGCCACTGCTTCTGGCCACTTCGTAAAATAATCTGTAGCGGTGAGAATATACATATTTCCATTACTTGACTTTGGATTTATTGGCCCAACGACATTAAGTCCCCATTGGGAGAATGGTTGTTCTACATATTTAGGTTGTAATGGAATTGTAGATCTCTTCATTTGACCTGAAAATTTTTGGCAAGATACAAACTTACTTATGGTGGCATATGAGTCTATAAAAATTTATGGCAAATAAAACCGAACTCTTACTATCTTATGAGCAGTGACTGTAGGTGAAAAATGTCCACCACATATTCCTTCATGGAATTCCCTCATTAATTCTTGAGCTTTGTTTTCATCAACACATATAAGTAATATACCATCATAGTTCCTTCTGAACAATATATCAGTAATCATCACATATAGATTTTATTTCATCTTCAATGTTCTTCGCTCTTTAGGGTTCATGGTGAGTGGAAACTGTCCGGACCTCAAGTAGAATGCAATATCTCTATACCATTCTGAATCAACCAATGGTTCTCCTACTGAAATTGAAATCATTCCATCCAAAGAATCACTATTTGCAATGAGCTTATATAAACCTTGTCCTTTGACAACCTTTAAAGGTTTAATTTCAATAATATATTCTTGAATCTTCGCCAACCAGTTAGCCCATTTTCCTTCTCTCAATTGTTGATTCAAAATAATATTCACTGGTGATGATGGAACATAAAAATGGCATGGTAATTTAGTATGTAAGTCTCAAAATGCGCCACCCATTTCACAAGAGACATGTCTTGCTTTTCCAATTTTGAATACCTCAATTCATAATCATGAAGGGTTTTTCTCATGAAACTGATTGGGAGTTATTCACCCTTGGTATTCCTATGAGAAAGAACAGATGCAACAATTTTTTCTGTAGTGAATGAATAGATGATGAAGTCCCTTTGAAAGGATGGGCTAATGAGGATTGGAGCTGTGGTGATTTCCCTTTTGATATTATTGAAAGATTCTTGTGCATCCACTATCCATTCAAACCTTTGGTCCTTTTTCAACAATAAATTGATCGGCTTCACAATACTTTCATAGTCATGAACAAATATTCGCACAAAGTTGATCTAACCAAAAAATGATTGAACTCCTTTCTTAGATGATGGGGGGAAGAGTTCATTTATAGATTTAACTCTTTCTGGATCTATATAAATCCCTTCCTTGCACACAATATGACCCAATAGTTTTCCTTGATTTACAATGAATAAACATTTCTTTGGATTTAGGGAAACACCATATAATTTGTATCTGCCAAAATATTTCCTCAAGTGATGAATGTGATCACCCCTTGTTTTCGAATGTATTGTTAATTCATCTTGATAATCCGCCATGAATTTTCCTATCAACCCTTTAAAAAAATTATCCATGGCCCTTTGAAATGTGGCTCCTATATTCTTCAAACCAAAGGGCATCCTAGCATATGCATATGTCTCCCTAGGTGTTATGAATGTTGACTTTTCTCTGTCTTCCTCAACAACCAAGACTTGATTATACCCATAAAAATGACCTAACATAGACATGCAAGCTGATCTCGTGACTTGCTAGAGAAGAAACTCCATGTTAGGTAAAGGATAACTATCCTTTATACTTGCTTTGTTAAGATCACTGAAATCTACACACATCTGAATCTCCCTGGTCTTCTTTCTTACTATCACAGGGTTTGAAATCCAATCAGAATGCCAAATGGGATATATTATTCCATCCTTATTTAATTTATCCAATTCAACCTTTACCATAGGTTTTAAATTGGGGTTCATCATTCTTATTTTTTGCTTGATCGACTTTGCTTCTTCTCTCAAAGGAATAATATGTTGAAATATTGTTTTATCATAAGCTTTCAAATCATCATAATTCCATGTGAGCACATCAATATATTATTTAAATAATGCAACATATTGATCAACTTCCTCAATGGTGCAATCGACTCCCAAGTTGACATATTTTTGGGAACTGTCAGTTCCAATATTGATCTTTCTTGTTTCTTGAACCTTTAGGAGTGAAATTTCTTCCAGGAGCTTCTTAGCATGATCGTATTTCGTAAAAAGAGACTTCGATTGAATAGAATTCTTCGGGACAAGTGATATGTGATTGTCTTCATCATCATTATTGTTCAACATAATTTTTTCCAACAGTTTGTCATTCTCAAATACTTGTAATTATTCTAGGTTATCAGGTGCAAAAGGTTGAAATACTCTTTCTACTTGAAAATATGTTTTGCTTTGAATATCATCTGGGTTTGACAATGAGGCTGCAAAATCCAATGAATCTGCCTTTTTATTCTTGTCCCTTGAAATGAAATAAATGTTGAAAGAGATGAAATATTCCATCAATTTGTTAACTCTTTTGAAATATAATTTGAGTCTTTCGTTCTTGATTTTATACCTATGGGTGACTTGAGTAATTAACAACTCGGAGTCGCCAGTCACAGCTATATGTTCTATATTCATTTCTTGTGCAAGAATCATTCCCTAAATCAAAGATTGATATTCTACCTCATTATTAGTACATGAAAATCCAAGTCTGATAGCATGTGGATGCATAATCTTCCCTGGAATTACAAGTACAATTCCAACTCCACTCCCAGATCTTGAACAAGCTCCATCAAATCATATCCTTCAATAACCTTCAAATAGATTCTCTTGATTCTCCATGTCTTGAATTTGCTCCAGGATTTCAATGTGTTCCTTTTCTAGGATAACATAATTTCCAATCCCAACATCTATATAATCTTCCATTAATTCATTATTCTTCTTTTTGAAAGAAAATGGTTTCCTGGGTTCACGGGGAACCTTAATCATCTCTCCTTCTTTGTCTGGAAGCATCATGCAACTTCCATCGTTCATTATGTATCCCTCGATCATGGATGATCAATCTTTTCCCAAAACAACTCCATGTGTCGGAGGAAGGTCTACCACACTAATATTGAAAACTATAATAATATGTGGAGCTGCCGTGATCCAAGCATTAAAGTCCTTGATTTCTCCATAAGCTAGCACTTATCTGGAATCAATTGCATATATACTTTCACCAATCTCATAATATCTGGTACAGTTCATGCCCAATGCCTCCATGATTGCCAATGGCATAATATTATTGTTCGTGCCAGTATCAACTAAACAATTATGAAGTGCAACATCATGATTTTCAATTGAAATATAAAAGGGAGGAATTTTACCTCTCAACTTGACGATTGATTTGTTATGGATTTGTTTCGGACTTGTAACAACAACTTCTTCTTTTTTAGATGTATCATCCAATAATCTCAAAAAAAAATTCCCTTTGTTGGGGAATCTTCACCACTTCTGTAAAAGGAAGAGTTACCCTTAGTTTACTTAATTCCTCTACAACATTGTATGTCATCTGATTGGAGTTTGACATCAGGTGTTGCTTCTTACTTCCAACGCTATCCGTCTTTTTCTCATTTTCCATTTTCTCATTCGTTTTTTCTTTATCTTTTTCATTTTCCTTTTCAGAATCATTTTTATTCTTGGATCTATTTACAAATCCTCTTGTCTAGGTGACATTTTATTACGAGTTGGGGTCATTGTCTCCTTCTTCAAATATATACATGGACATCTCACATCTGTCCATCTGTATAGTTTCAAAACTTTCATCAGGTGAATAATAGTTCTCTTGCTCAACCATTTTCTCATCATATACATTATCCATAACAACTGCATTAGGGGTTGGCTTCCTAGGGACCCTTGGTGTTTGCGGATTATCCATGTTTTCAAACCTCACTCTGTTTTCTTAGGGAGGGTTCCTTCTTTTCTCTTGGACCAACATTCTCGAATTTGCTACATAATTATCCCCCCTTCTTAGTCTGGTTATCTCATTCTTCATTTTTCTGATAGTTCTATTCATTTGTGCAATTTCAATTCTTTGCTTGGTTTCTTGTGCTACAATAGGGTCTACCTTCACATATGGTATGGTTCCCTTGAAACATCCTCCTCCAATTGTTTGATTTTGGGTCAGTCGTGGCTTGGATTATTCATTCTTTCTTGAACTAGAGGCTCCTTGATTATCAATACTTAAGCCTCCCTGCTGCCTTTGTAATTTTCCCAAGATAATGTCAGGGTCGACACCCATATCAATCATAATTTCTTCCATATTAGTGGATTTAATAATTGTTTCCTCCAAGTTATCCATCTGAGATGTTTGTTGGAAATACTGAGAGGGTGGGTGAATCAATATTACCCTTTTTCAATAATTAATGATTACTTTGATATTTTATTAATTACCACAATAGATCAACAATGGACTTGTATTTAAAATAAATTATATAAATATAATTAACATGAATTACAAGGTTTTATATAGAATAGTGAAGGACACCAATCCTTTTTAGAGCACCAACTCTAGGAGACACAAATCCCTTCTTCAGGGCACCAACCCTAGGAAGCACCAACTCCCTTTTTTTTAGCGCACCAACCCTAGGAAGCACCAACTCCCTTGTCTTTATGGAACCAAACCTAGGAAGCACCAACTCCCTTGACTTTAGGGAACCAACCCTAGGAAGCACCAAATCCCTTATCTAGTAAATGATATGAATCCTTCCTTGCTCCTCCCTTCCACCCTCACTGCATAAGTATCATCAATTCCTCTTGGACTCTGCTTCTGCTTTGATTTTATGATCTAGACTACATAGACACTTCTTCTTCACCATTTTTTCTTGCTTATATAGTTTTCCAACTAGTGTGAGCGTTGAAGCATTGTGTCCCTTTATTTGGACCATCGCACCTCTTCATTTAAATTAACAATAATAACGTTTGTTTTTCTCCATTATATTCATACATTATCGTGAAATATTTTCAATTTAGTGAGAGGGATTTTCATAAATCGATCACTGATATGGATCGATTTTGTTTTAACTCGATCCCATGCCTCTTTATTTCATTCTTAATTTACGTTGATCAGATCTAAGCTTTTTGATTATATTTTTAATGTATTTCAAGTATTGGATTACTTAAGATAAATCAAGACAAATTCCAGATCCTATTTGGTTCAACGTTCCTTCTTGAACAAGAGAAATTTCTTATTCAATGTGTTAAATTTCACACAGAAACACTTCGGGGCCTCTATTCCATACAACCATAGGCGGTGGCTAGGTGTTAAGCCAAACATGTGCTTAATCACTTATCAATATCAACGATCATGTTTTAATTGCATGTTGAGATGGACAATTCTTGTTCACTTCAGAATTTCGCCCTTCGACGCTTCGACTATTTTCTAGTAGGAGAAACTAGATATCGCCGAAGGACATACTCCCATAGTGACGTATCTTGTTGATTCCACTGTTGATGTGGCACTTGTTAAATTTGGCAGCATCGATAGTCATTCTCCAATGAGAGGCCATATGGGCCACCCTGAGGCTAGCTAGGGAGATTTGGAGAATCAACCAGTCTTGTGAGGTATTGACAAAATCCAGGGGAACGTACAACTTCTGTGAGTCAAACAAAAATTTAGGACAAATGAGATGCTATGTAAGTCTAATGAAAAAGTTAGGGGGAACGCACAACCTCTATGAGCATAGACAGTCTAGTTCAAAAGTCAGGGGGAACGTACAACCTCTGTGAGCATAGACAGACTAGTGAAAAAGTTAGGGGGGACTAGTACAACTTCTGTGAGCCTAGTCAAGCCTTGTGAGCCATGAGAAAAAGTCAAGGCATCTAGAAAAATTTAGGTTGAACATAAAATTCCTATGAGCTAGAAACAAATTATATTCCTAATATTTCAAATGATATAAATGTATTGATCTAGTGCGTTGGCACGTGTAACATTATCCACCATGAAGAGAATTTCGAATTTCCTTGTAAAGAGTCGAGTTGTAACTGAATTCTCAAGTCGAGTTCTATTTTTGAACTAAAGTGTAATGTTGAGTTGTAACTGAAGTCTCAAGTCTAGTTCTATTTTTGAACTAAAGTGTAATGCTTAGTTGTAACTGAAGTCTCAAGTCTAGTTCTATTTTTGAACTAAAGTGTAATGTTGAGTTGTAACTGAAGTCTCAAGTCTAGTTTTATTTTCAAACTAAAGTATACCAGTCTCAAGTCTAGTTCTAAGTTTGAACTAAAGTATGAAGTTGAGTTATGATTAAAGCATGCAAACAAGTTACTATTTAGAGCCTCTCCTCTTCTCCTCTTTAGCCTATATAAGCAGAGGTCGACCCCTCTCTTCAACACAATTTTGATATGCAAGTTAAGGGAGAAGAAACAGAGGATCATATCAGTGATAAAGAGGCAACATACCAAAGCAGCATATCAATGTTGTATATTAGCAATAGAGGAGCATATAAGTGATAAAGAGGCAACATACCAAAGAAGCATATCAATGTTGTATATCAGCAATAGAGAAGCATATCAATGATAAAGAGGCAACATACCAAAGAAGCACATCAATGTTGTATATCAGCAATAGAGGCTGCATATCAGAGGCATATATCAACAACATATCAATGTTGTATATCAACAATAGAGGCAGCATATCAGAGGTGTATTTCAGCAAGGTCTCTTAGGTCTTTGTTAGGTTAGAGTCATATTGGTAAGCTCTTTAAGAGTAGAACATTCATGCTGGATATTTGTAAGTGATATTACATTATTAACGCAATAAAGGAATATCGTTTGCTAGGGTTTTTCTCCCTATACAGGGTTTCCCCAGGGTATATGTGTTGTTGATGTGCATGCTTACTTATCTACATAGTTATCGCTATTCAATTATGATTTGGTATTGTTGAAGTGTATTAAGCTGGAATCAAAGTGTTGAAGAAAATAAAAGAATTAATCCGCATAAGAAATCAAGATCATAATTTAACATGGTATCAGAGCTTAGGGTGAGTTAAACGTGTTGTAGTGTAGAAAAATGTACACATAGATCCAAGCTATCTTTATTAAGTTTCCAGTGTGAAGTCCATGGCATCCTCCATTTCATTCAAGGCTGAGGATAGGCTCGAAGGAGCTACCAACTTCAATGTGTGGAAGCTCCGGATAACAAATATCTTGCAAGAGCATGATATTGAGCAGTATGTGACCACAGTGGTGGAGGAACCCATAAATAATGCAGGAAGAGCGACCTTCAGGAAGAGTCAAGCAAAGGCTAAGAAAATCATCTTTGACTCAGTCAAAGACAGTATAATTCTTGCAATGACTTAGTTAATGAATGCCAAGCACTATATGGATACCTTGGTGAATCTGTATGAAAAACAGGCTCCAAGTCAGAAGAGGACACTTAAGCACAAGCTTAATTATTTGAAGGCGGAGAAAGGTGAATTAGTGGCATATTTTTGTTCCAGGATATCCCAGATCAGAGATCATCTTTTGGTCACAGGGGTGACATTGGATGATGATGATTTAGTGCAGGCCATTTTTTACGGTCTTCCTTCTTCATGG